>JAGFPH010001910.1:142495-171223 GCA_018207615.1 Philaenus spumarius
TACATATTTCCCTTATAGTACGGCTTACAGCTGGCACACAACACAGTTTGATTATTATTTTCTCCTTCATATTAAATTAATATCTGACATCAAGAATATAAAATTTGCTCACCTAAGTTTTGACATTTATAACACTTTTTAATGGACATAGAAACGCAAACGTTTTAGTATTTTTTCACTATATGTTGAGTTTATTTTTCAACTGAATACAATTAAAAATAAAGTATAACACATTTCGTTACCAAGTTCGCAAATATTGAGACCAGACCGCCTTAACATACTAACGTAGTCTTCCGGCACAAAGGCCAAGTGTTCTAAATAATAGAAGGCGCTAGTTTCATTTCATTATACATGACCACCGTGTTCAAGTATATTACGAGTTTTTATATATTTTGTTTTTAATTTTAGTTTGTATGATAATTAGTATAAGCAATAAGGGTCAATAAACTTAAAGATTTTTCAAATAAATATTTAATCTTTCAGCAAAATAAAATTACGTATTTGATAGGCCAGCCTGATATATTTTTACCCGTTTAAATTATTTACTTAAATTTTTCTAGACTTTTCAACACTTGAATATATAATATTTATATTGGAATTAATTATTGTATATTGTATGTTTCACCCCTTTGACTCATCTTTCAACCCTTTTAAAATTTCTATGCATTATACAATTTTCCTTTTCTAATCAATCCCGTTAAATAATGTATTGGTTACATTATTTTCAGATATTTTTAACAAATTTAAATAATAGGTTAAACATATTATGTCACCTTGAAATTGTTCACACGCCTGTCACCTGAAATACATAATTGAAAACCTCGTAGCTCATAAACCCTTAATACAAATTGAGTTGCCTCAAACCCTTAATAAACACGTTACTATTACTGCACCTTACTTTTCAGTCACCCTGAATAATTGCGACGACTTATCTTTGTGGAGGGATGGTCACAGCTATGGTTCGTCAGAATGCTCACAAGGTTGGCTGTAACTACTTAAATTTATAGCATTTCAGTGTAACAATCGTATGTACCACTCTTTGATCTTGCAGAGAAACCCCGATAAATGATAAACAGTTTTGTACCTTAAGTCGTATCATAATTTTAGTTGTGATGTTACAGTGCAATGATACAAGCGCCTGAACATGTAGGCAAAGGAAATGAGGGATGTTCATAGAACTACTAGGATTTTCAAAGGAGGCGATGCAAAGTTAACGATAAAGGCATACAACTTATACAAGTCATAGATTTTCAATATTTTATACCATTGAGGCAACGCTTGCAAAGATGTTAGTTACAGTTATTCCGTATTCATTGCTTCTGTCATGTTATACAAATTACACTGCACTGTTCTGCAATTTGATGCACTTTATAAGTTTATTACTCAAGGAATTACGGATTGTTGCCTAGCAACGGAGTTTTAAGCAAATGCAATTCCAAAGGAGTTGGAAACAGACAGCGTTTTAACCGTTTTCGCAAACTTTATAGTGGTGAAGTTACAAAGCATATGGAATGCAGACGGCGCTTAAATGTGCTATGAGCTAACATTATAGTTTTACCTTATATAGAGACAATATTTATAGAACGCGTTATACTGGTAGCTTATGGCGTATAGTATTCGCCTACTTTAAATAGTGCATGTACCCAACAAAAAGACTTGTATCTTATCTACGAATAATACAAATTACAATTTTGTAAATAATATTAAGAAAACTCTTCTTTGTATATAACAGACATGTTGAAACAATTTGCGAGCTTGGCAGGGACGTTAATGCAGCAAATTAACCTACATACATTTGCCATTCTAGTTTTACAATGTTACCAACGTTAATATTAAACATTCCCGCATTGTGTGGAGCTGTCCTCTATTCATGCTTCGGCAGAGATACAAGTTTTATCTGTCTTTCTCTTCAATCCTGTTTGCCAAATATTGACGGCAGAGCTATTACTCAGTGATGAGGGACAGGAAGTGTGTTTACATCCTTTGCAACAATAATTAGACGCAGAAACCCTTTCAGCCAGACTGTTTTCCACAGCGCTTGAGGGCATTTAAGACAAACAATTAACTCATTCTTCTTGTAGATAAAACATATTGCAATAGAAATACATATCTATAAATATAATAATGTGAATGTTTATAGGCCACACATGTTAAAATGTTTAAATATTTTTAGACATTTAAAAAATAAATTATACTTTGTTGAGATAGAGATAATACATAAAGTGAATATAAGTACAAACTTTTATCAATACATTCATTTAATCGCATTAAAGAAGAATACAGATTCGTTTAACTTCGGAAACATTCGTACATCTTCGTATAACATATTAAAATACTTGATTATTAATCTCTTTATTGTAATATTAATAACTTGTAAATAATTAACGTATATAAATACAAAATTTTAACAAATAGTTTTATTAACCTACAGTTTTATAATCGTTACAATAATTGTACACATTTACTAATTAAATTCCATTTATCCAACAACGCGCTAACCACTAAATGTAAATCAGGTTAAATTCATACACACAAAATTGTAAATATCCATAGTTACTATAATAAATACGTACATACTTCTACTCGGTGCGCGCGCAACTTTCTGTCTTCTGCTTCGCGTCAGTTGAGGTACACCGAACAGGTGTGTGCATCGAGGAGCGTGAACTCGTCCGGCCCGCGCAGCGACGTCACGTGCTACACACTGAACCAGCAGTTCCGAGCGCAATTGTAAGCTTTTGCTCAAACTGCGAATTAAATACTTTATGGTTGTCTAAAAATTATGTTTTTGGTATCGATGGAAAGGTAATAAAGTAAGCATTAAAATGATCTATGTCCATAGTCAAATATTCTTAGGCGTATAATTTTGAAACAAGCCTAAATCAAATATACGGGTTTGAATGACATTAAAAACTTCCCTAAGTGAGGAAGTTTTTTACTATTACTTTCGGGAGGCATTCAAAGACATAGAAATGTAGAGAATAAAATGTAGTAAATACTAACATCAATTTTTTTTATGAAAGTTATAGCTGTCCTACATAATACGATTGTAATCAGAACCATAGTTACTTGCTTCTTGTGACGATTGAATGTACGCTAATCTAATTTGTTATTAGTTCTCATTTCTCTTCGTTATTTATTATTCACATTGTTGTGAACAGGTAAATTTTGTTTAATGTATAAATATGAAGTTTTAAAGAGTTGACAAATTTAAGTAGCTCTATAGGGTAAAACCTTTTACTAGTATCAATAAGATGGTGATTTTTAAAGTTTATTGGTTTTGTTATGTTTACTAGGCCTACTATTAATAGTAGGCTACTAAATTTACTTTTCAAAAATTGAAATCATCTAAAATTGTGATTGTTTAATTAGCCTACCCAAGGATAAATAATAAATAAAAATTAATATAAACTAATAATTAGGTTATATATTAATATACTTATTAATTATTATCAATGAAATAATTACAAAAATAGTAGGGCATAGTCTAGGTGATAATAAAAAGTCATGGTGAATACAACATTGAGTTTTATTTCACTATTAACCCTAGATTACTTATGTCAAAATTTTGTCACGGGATTACTTATGTATCGTAAATTTGACTACTAACAAATATATTTTTTTTTTTACTGTACTAAAATAATTTTGTAATTATTTTTTAAAATTGTAATTGTATCCTAGCATATTTTAGGGCTATATATTTTTTTTTAAAGAGTTATACATCAAATAAATAAAATAATTTGTACCACCAATATTTTATTTTTGTTACTCTTTAAAATTATTTATTAACATACAACAGCATTTCAGTTACGGCTTAAATTCTGTCCACTTCGAACATAAAACAATTTTAATACTCTAAAAATATATGTTTTAACCGTCTAAGCGTCAGGCACTTTTTTACTGCTTGTACACTCTTGTCATTATCACTTAGATAGAATGTATCCTATTCAAGTAAAGTGTACACTATTATACATTTTATTGTTCAGGAAAGTATGGAGAACATTGCCATGTAAACAAAATATTTAAACAAGTTTATCTAACTATTTTTGCGTTTCAAAAGAAAAAAAAACCAAATTGGTATACCAAAGTTTCAAAAGTAAGGGTTTTAGAAAAAATACTACAAAATCTTTTAGTTATAAATCCAAAATATACAAAAATAGGGGAAACCCCTGCGTGCTCCGCACGCCAACCTCGTTGGAACCTTCTAACACATAATCATTTTATGTTTTCTTTAGCCTATAATAATTGTTTAGGATTCATAATAACCCCAAAGCTAAGATGGTAAATAATGTTAAAAGTTCAAATCAAATGTTTCGTATATTTTATAACAGCAGTTATAATAAAGGCTAAAAGAACCAGCAAGGCTCAGGTCTACACTTTAATAAAAACCTAACCTAAAAGTTAAAAATACAAATAATTGCTTCAAAGTATGAAATCAGCTGTTAATGGAAATATTGGAGCAAACAGTCTTTTTATTCAATTGGTCGCTGTGGTAATGAATGTAAATACATGTGTTGGTTCATCATTCTAGGTCTAACCTAAGATTTTTTCCGACTAAATTTGCAAATATTGAAATACAAAATGTTTTTATTAAAATGAATGAAAGCCTATGTTACTCAGGGATAGTGTAGCTTTTTATTTCGTAGATTAACATTTCTTGGGAATCGATGAAACCTTACTCGTAAAAAGCTGTCTTTTTTGTTTGAGTTACCGCAGCCAAACACGGCACAAAAAGGCATTGTAATTAATGGTTATTAATTATAAGAAATTTTATTACAATAATACACTATGTTGCATATAATTAATAACATAATTTGACGTCAAAAAAGCTTGAAGGTCGTACAGGTTTCGGCAGTAAATATGGCAAAGGAGTCTAGACTGGAGCTCCGACTGTAGCACTCTACGTCACGGGTAGGCTGGAGTGGAGGGAGAAGCTGCGCATGCACACACCTTCTTTAATACGCCTTGCACCGAACATATACAGCGTGTTCATAATGTCCCTTTATTATTTTTGTTATTGAAAATAAGTTATCAAAACTTTGTATATATCTTGTGTTGCAAAACAAGACAAACATTTACATATCTGAACCTTTATGATTTTTGGGTGCTTGAGGGGGGTATTGGGGTTAAATATTTCAAATATAAAGATAGGTAATGTAATACACCATTGAAAAGCTTATTAAAAGAGAATCACAATGGCGCAAACTAGAGCTTAGAATTTTGCTTCGTTTCAAACTAATGGACAATAAAAGTTCTGGAAAATTATATTGTTATCATAAAATCAAAGCAGGTTATCAATTTGTTGATATTAGGAATAAGTAGGTTGTATGTTATTTTCCAGAACTTTGATTGTCCATTACTTTGAAACGAAGTAAGCAGATATTAAGCTCTAGTTTGTGCCATCGTGTTTCTCTTTTAATAAGGTTTCCAATGGTGTATTACCTTTATATTTGAAATTGTTAGCCTTATTCCGGCTAAGCCCCCAAAATCATAGAGGGCCAGATATGTCAAAAATTTGTCCTGTTATGTAACACAAGATATATACAAAGTTTTGTTAACTTATTTTTAGTGACAAAAATAATGAGGGGGGGGTGTTAAAGGGACTTTATGAACACTCTGTATACAGCGTGACGCTAAGTCGGAGTTCTATACCCATCCAATAACTTTCTACCTATTATCTAAAGCGACCAAAGAAGTATACGTACCTACGCAACGCGCCTAAAGAAATATTAACTTCAAAAAGGCTGTAAGGTAACTACATAGTTTAAACACTACTAAATCGATTGAAATGAAGCTTTCTTGGTGTTTCTTAATTTGCTAATGAATGGCAAAATACAAATTTATTGACAGAAATTTAATTTAATATTGGCAAGGAATTTGTTTGTTATGATAGCATCACTTAAATTTATTTTATTAACTTTTTGGATGTATTTGAGTAATCCTGATATACTTTATTACTATAATTTTAATGGTCTTGGACTATTAAATAGAAATAGAAAAATGTAATTTCCTTGTGGTTTTGACAAATTTTCACATTTACGCCAGCTTACCTAAGATAGTAAATATTGACTTTATTGACTGCTTCAGTCAAATTATAAAAGTTATTCGGTGCAGTTGTACACTTCATTTCGTAAAACACGTTACTAATACAAAAAATAAAAGTATTAGGCCTACTGTCGACTTTATTGGCGAATTTGTGTAATCCCAAGATATTTTATTAGTATAATTTGAATTAAACTGTCATAAAATTGTGCCATAAACCAATTGTCATTATCTGGTTGCTTCAGCAAATCATGGGCTTTACGCTACAAAATGTTGACTGAAGACAGCTGCAGTTGTTCCAGTCGTGGTATAAACGTTGCACAGCGTTGTTGTGCACTTTGATGCAGTTTACAAATTTGTCACTCCACGGAATTACAGATCGTTGTCTAGCAACGGAGCTCTAAGCAAATGCAATTCAAAAGGAGTTAGAAACAGATGACGTCTTCTCAAGCTTTATCGCGGCGAAGTAATGTCAGACACAAAGCGTACAATATGTAGACGGTACTTCAAAGTGCTATGTGCTAACATTATAGTTCTGCCTTATGCAGAAAATAGAGAAATTATTATAAGATTGCTTACAATGTATATAATTGGTTTCCTTTAAATACATCATCTATACAAATGCAAGAGACTTTAATTATAGAGTAAAAAGAAAGTGATGCATCTTAAGTGCAGTATATTAAATGTTTGCGTGTTACGGATAATAAAAAAGAGATTTTGAAGAAATTTTTACCTGTGTAGTTCATATAGGTACACAAATATAATAAACGGTACCAGAAACTGGCACATAATTTCTCACAAACATATTTAAATTATTAAATAGATTCACAGTAACTTCATTATTGTAGGAGGGGTAGGAGAGGTGATTTTAAACTAGGAGATTAACCAATAAATATTATTATTATTAGCTAGAGATAAAACTATTCGATCGATTTCGAACAAATTTGCACCAAACACGTCAATTAGGCCTGTATGGATGCACGAAAAAAGGTTTTGAAAAATTTGAAAACAACCCCCTTTATGGCCAAAAAACCTCCAAAAATCAGATATTATTATTATTATTAGCTAAACAAGAATTTTTAGAAAGATGCGGTTATTTGCATATGTTAGGGTACATTAAAGGCTACAAATAAGCCAAATTTTATCAAAATCGTTAGAGCCGTTTTTTTATAAAAAAAAAAATAATAACTGATTTTTTGGGGGGGTTTTTTGCCAAAATGGGGGTTGTTTTTCAAAACTTTTCAAAACCGTTTTTCGTGCATCTATACAGGCCTACTTGACATGTCTGGTACAAATTTGTTTGAAATCGATCAAATTGTTTTCGCTCTAGCTTTGTATATATACAGACATACAGACATACATACATACAGACAGACATTTTGTAAAAAACACTTTTTTGGACTCAGGGGTCCCAAAACGGATATTTCCACAAAAATCTCAACATCGATTTTTTTTGCGATCACTATACTTTCTCTATACTATAGTATAGTGAGAAAGTAAAAGGGTATTTAATCAATTGCACAACATACAGTTTTCGATTTTGTAGGATTCTGAGGAAATAGTATTCAACTTTTCGCTGACATACAGCCTATGGAGCAAATGCTATACAAGTGACTAGTAATTGCACTGCCTAGTATCATAGTCTAGTCAATTTGAGTACGACATTCAAGGGCACAAGATGAGAATTTGCTGACAAGAATTTTCAGTGATATTATTTAAGTGACAGATTGCTAAAATAATGTCCAAGCTTGTCATATACGTTAAGGATGAAGTGAGTTGTTAAAGTGACCTTTATACATTTAGCATTGTATTTTTACAATGTTACAATGTACATTAGCAACAAATAGTCCTGCTTTCTGTAGAATATTCTTACCTATATTCTTACCTCGTCAGACGTCCAACTTTTGTTTGTCATTTTCTTTAACCACTCTTTGAAGGCTGTTATTGAGGGAGGGACAGAAAGTATATTAAGATATGAGACAACAATTAGGCCTTGACACTTTCAAAAGTTATTTTCGTATACAAAAACTCCAAATTGATATTGGTGTGGAGGTTTTTGTGTCACACAATCTAAAAACGTTTCAATATTTTAAAATAATAATCTATATTGAGTTCTAAAGATTATTACGAAATTAAGATATAATTTTAAAATGCTAAAAATTGAAAATAATTTGTCCGGGTGTTTTAAAATTAATTGTCTTTTGAGTGACATTATCTCAGTAACATCAATAAAATGAGGATGAGAGTGATGATTGAAGGAATTTGCTTTTTACTTTCTCCCCCTATACCATAGTATATGGAGAAAGTATTGTATTCGTCAAAATTTTCGAGTTTGAGTTTTTGGTGGAAATATCCGTTTTGGGTCCCCCTGAACCTAAAAAAGTGGTTTTCGGAGTGATGTCTGTGTGTGTGTCTGTATGTGTGTCTATGTGTCTGTGTGTCTGTGTGTCTGTGTGTCTGTGTGGATGTTATCAGACCTAGAGCCTAAACCAGTCGTCCGATTTTGATGAAATTTGGTATGGAGGTACTAATCCACGGTATCTCCAGGCGTTTTTTTCATTTTTGTGAATTTTTTATTTTTAAGGGTAATTTTCCCATAAAAACCCATAAAATATCGGAAAAATTAACTTTTTTCAAAAACGGCTCTAACGATTTTGATTAAAATTTTATAGTTTATTAGGGACCTAAAGTACTATAAGCTGTAAAATTTTAATCAAAATCGTTCTAGCCGTTTTTGAGAAAAGTTGATTTTTCCATTATTTTATGGATTTTTATGGGAAAATGACTGTTAAAAATAAAAAAATCACAATAAATTGGTAATAGTATTTTTTTATTAAGTTTCTATAATGAGGGAGAAAGTATGTGTCAGTTTCCTGATACCGTTTATTTTGTCTTGTGTATGTATGCTTGTTAAAATAAATAATAAAAGTATCAAGATTAAGAAGGATGTTATTAATTTTTGTGCATATATTTGAATAATCCTGAGATGTTTCGTTATTGTAATTGTGTACTCAAATTGAGTGGAATTACAGGTCGTTAGCTACCGAGTTTTAAGCAAATGTAATTCCAAGGAGTTGGAAACTGTCTTTTCAAGAATTGTCGCTGGGAAGGAATGTCAGATTCAAAGTGTACAGAATGCAGATGGTACTTGAATGTGCTATGAGCCAACATTATAATTATACTTTAAATAGTAAATAATAGAGAAATTATTACAAATAGATTATATTGTATAATGTTCGCCTACTTTAAATACTGCGCCATTAAAATAATAATCAAGAAATTTTAACGGTGGAATGCAAAAGAAAGCTTGTTTTATAATTACATTTTAGTGTGTTCAGTTTTCTACCTATGCAAAATGCGTAATGTTTTCGGATCACGCTTTTCTAAATAAAACACAAGTGACTAGCGATTATATGGAAGTATTGCTTCGTAACATGGTCTACTTAAACATGTCTACTTAATGTGATCTGTGAAAGTGAAGAACACTGGGTGGCCCAAATCATTTTAGTTGTCTCAAAAAAAAAGTTTTTGGTGTGAAGAATTTTGTTCATAAGTTACCGTGAAGGTTTGCATTTTTATTGCATATTTTTGCGAAAAAGTATTGTTAAAAGAAATACTGAGATTATACTTTATCATCAGATGTACACAATCTCTAAACACTTAATCAACACTGGCACAACACTAATTTACACATTTATTACATATACAGATACTTTTCACTTTGTGGATACCAGCATAGTCGCACACATGGTTAACATGCTGAAAATATGCATTTTACAATTTTATTTGATGACCCACTTACAGAAAAAAACAGAAAACTGCAAGTCAGGTCCAGACATCAGATGATCTGGTTAAGTATTTTAATGTTAAGTGTGTTGTGTAGTTTATTAATTAATTGTTCAGTGCACAAGCAGTGGATCTCCCCTAGTGAATTAATTGTTTAAATCTTTCAACTCAAATACTTTCACGAAATTAGCAATACCGCTTTTTATCGACGTTTCTAAACAATAACTGAGAAACGTAATTTTTTACGCAATGACTGAGACAGTTCATTGCGATCTCAACAAACCGACCTAAAGCATTATGGAAACAACACAGTTCAGTGTTCATCTCTCAGTGTGCCTAAACTTTGTCGCCGATGTAAACACTCTTCCTGTCCCTCCAAGAGAAAAGAGAGATGGACCTCTGCCAAATCATGGATATGGGGGCAGTTTCACAGACTCGGGACAGTTCAGTGTTCACGTTGGTAATATTGTAAAGCCACATTGCTAAATGTTTTTACAATTTGCATCTTAAGCTCTCTGCCGAGCTGAGTCCGCAAATCTTCTCAGCATGTATCATTTATGAGTAACGGTTTTTATTTATATGCTTCACTACACCTTAACTCCATAATTATTTATTAAAAATAAAAATATAAAATAGTTTTAAAAATACTAGACATTTGCACGCTCTTTTCGATCAAAGAGTATAAGAATAAGTAACAGTTTGACACCAACATATTTTTATTATTGGTGCCAGAGAAGAGGAGTAATAATACACAGATTTTAGTGTCCGTTTAAAATATACGTACGGTCTGGTTTGACTTTTATGCAACTTTGCGCTTCAACCCTCATCAGAAATGTGCCCACTTTTTAGGTCGTTATGGCTTTAAAATATACGAAAAACTTTTGTTTTAAAAAGTTAGTTCTTTGAACGATATGGTGCGTCCCTGTCGCGACGTTGTTTAAAAAATAAAAAATATATTTCTTAACTTTTTATTGTTCTTCTTACGAGATAACTTTACTGATGATGGATTCCAATACCATTTAACTACATCTCCATTACAAATACAACATGTTCAAATGAAATACAAATTACTGTTTTGAAGGGTCTAAAAGAAGAATGCAGTTTTTCCCAAACGAATGAAGTTTGGGTTTTTTATGTTATTTTATAATTTAAATAATAAAACAAATTTGAGTTTTATTGAGTATTCATTATTTGTTTTAGTTTATTATGTCATAATATATTGTTTTAGATATTTATAAAGTTAGTGAAAATGTAGCTTGTTACCAACTTTCCCAAAAGAATAAAACTAATAAAGTTGCAAAATCTTCATCTTTAGAACTTTAGAAGTTATTATTACATAAATTTTACCAATAAACATAAAAATCCAATTTTTATGAATATGAATTTATTAAATTATAGAATGCTTGATCTACGTTATGGTCCAAAGTACATCCAAAAAGGTTGTCGTACATTGTTTTTTTTCGTTAAGTTTTCTGAAATGTAGGCCTATATATGTATGTGAAACTTCACTAATCAAGGTGCTCTTTTTTCCTTTTGAAATTTGTTTACATCAAGCCCAGAATATCCTTTTGTTGATTGGGTTTTGCATCCACTACTGCGGGGTAAGTGTGTCAACAACACGATACTACCTCGATTTATCCAACCTTAACTAAACATAAGATAATTCGGTTGCTTTATCATCCTTACGAAAAGGACAAGACAAAGAAACATCTGGCACAATTATACTTCAGAGTAAAAACGAAAATTTATACATTTATACCATATCACCAATAAAATCAAACTTATTAAACTACTAAATAAACCGATCAATGCCGTGAAGTGTTGAAATCAGAGAAACATTTTTAAGGTTTGTATTTTCAACACAAACAGTTTTCTTTAACAAGTTGGAAGCCTCTTGTAAAAATATTTAACAGTTCGGAAGTTTGCACTGATATGTTTTATAACTGGCTTCACTAATTACACATAATACCATATTTTGAATTTATCCACTGTCAATCTCTCCTCGACTCACAGATCATAAAATAGGATAATATTATAGTGGTACACAAATTACCTTTAGCTTCCAACATTCTTTTTAAAACACGCAAACCTGTGGTTTAAGCTTAAACAAATATATATTGTACTTAACGCATATTAAAAAAAAAAAAAAAAAAAAACTGAGCTATTAAGTGACTTATTTACTAACACCAAAAATGTTCTGAGAATTCAACAGAATTTCAAACACATTAAAATATTTCTGCTGGCGCTCTTTTGAATAAATTGCATTTTAATATCCAATGCATGTAAATTACATGTCAACAGCAATTCCATGAAAATGAATATTGTACTCGTGTTAATAATATCGACGTAAGAGTTAAGCTTTCTACAGATTTTAACTTGTTTGTATTTAAAATTAAAAACTTGAATATATGCAAGCAATGCTTATTTTTTTGTGTAATTATTTAGTAAGCCCAATATTGCACATATTTATATTGTATGGAATCTACCTACGTAGAAAATGAAAAGATGGATTGTGTTCAAATTAAATATCTCATTTTTATTTATTTTAAAGTATCCTTGTATAAGTTATGAGCTTTTGATTGGGTTTATAGTTGCATCTTTGCAATACAAGTAGAAGGTAACAAAATCACCCGACATATAACTGTGTATTTATATATTTTTGTAACTAGTGTAATACTATAAGTGGATATATTATGATTAGGGCAAGTATTTTTAACTTTGATATCTGTTAATAATATTACTAAAGATACGGTTCTCAACATTTTTATCTCGTTTACACGGAATATGTTTTAACCTTGTTTTACTGCTTTAACTAGCGCACCAGTGGTTAAAGGCACTCGTACAGTCTCCAAGACGAATCAGATTTTTTTGCTCTGTACGCTTATCCCCCGACTTTATTAGTCTAACTCGTATAAAATGAAAGACGTTAAATAAATAAGTTATAATTTTCATTGCTTAATTCATATTTATGATAGAGAATTTCAAATATAAACAGTTTTGTTTATACGTTTAACGAATTACCCAAAGCGAATATCCAAAAATACAGCTTTTGCTTTAGGTTTAATAATTACAGTCATTTTTTTAAGTTTATAACTCAGTTTTAGTATATTTCAAATCATCAATATAATAATTTTTTACTTCTGTTGAATAACTATAATTTTCAAAAGTAATAAAAACACTTCAACTAAACTTGAAGCACATTAATATCAATTTGTTGCGGCAATAGATTCACCTACACAAAGAAAACAAAGTAAAAATGGGAATCGACGTAATACACCGCCCGGCTAATGGCTCCCTGCTTATATAATTATTGCTGTCGCGAATGTAACACACTTCCTGTCCCTCCTCCAGCAACAGCCGCGACTTCAATATTTCGCAAACAGGGATGAAGGGAAAGAGAGATAACAGTTGGATCTCTGCCAAGGATAAATATAGGGCAGTTCTACAAAACGCGGGAATGTTTAATGCTAATGTTGGTAAAATTGTAACATGGGAAAGCTAAATGTATGGCCTAACAATTTCCTTCATTCGTGTTTCACGTCACGGGACCGAGCAGCAAATTGTATTTAGAAGGCCTTCCATTTACATTCTTTCTAACAATTTAGAGGCTGATATTTTGCTAAATATTCTTTATTGGGGTTATTAGTTAAAAATCACTGCTCCTCTTCTACCATATTTGATGTATTTGTTGTTGAAAGAGTTAGGTAAACTTACAAAAATTACTTTTTCTGCTGTTATTTTTATTTGAAACTTATTTAAAATTAGATTTTAGGAGAATTGTCTTTCTTGAAAAAAATTCGAATTTTGTACTTTAGTTTAGGTATAATGTATTATCGAAATGCAACTTGAAAATATATACTATTTCCCGCAAAATAAAAATCTGCCCGTTAATTAAAGACTACTTTGGGAATGTGTGTTAAGTTTGGCAAAAGTACCCGAAATGTGATTAAGGCCAAATTAAATAAATTCCATTATGGAAAACTGTAAACGATAAGTTAACAAGTTTCGGACGTATTCAATCATGGTAAGAACATTGAAATCAACACACGATCATTGTTGAGTTTTAACACAATTAATCGAGCTTCTCAGCTGTGTAGCCATATTTAATACTTATTCGTTGCCATAGCAACTGCAACTAAATGTGTACAAATACATAATACATGTTATTTTATTAAATATAATACTCAAATTAAATTTTGTCAAAACAAATGCGCATATGTTACTAATAAAAGTTTAAATTATCCACTGGTGAAACAGTTTTGTCAAATAAGTATAACAGATTACCAAGAATACGGAAACATACATACAATTTAACCTTTTTATAATACAGTAGGCCTACGGACATATTGCTATTAAGACAGCTTTTCTCCAATATCCTCCAAATTCTGATTGTTATTTTTATATAAGGCGAGACCACCTACGAGAATCATTGTTTAAAAATCTGTGGTTTAGTTATTGATAATCAAAACTATCTATGGATAGTTTCTCAGCGTTTTTACGAAAATCTGAAATACACGTTTTGAATCTCTACTTTCAGAATCCGTTTGCAAAATTGTAATCGGCCGTAACAGTTCATTTAATGTATTTTTCAAGATAACGCTCTAAATTGTTTAAACAGTTATTATGCAAAATCATTATATCCGACTAGGCCTACCTTGATACATTGATGCCATTAACCTACATGTTAATCTACATGCCATTAACTATCGTTTTACACAATTCGTCAAAATTATGAATTTAAATCAAATTATAACTTTTCCGTGGATTTTCCGATTTTTCTCAGTCAAAAATGCAACGGCCAAGACTTTAAAGTCAAATTTTAAAGGATTTAATTTACTACAACTTTACCATTGAAAATGTAGCGTTTCATCCAATGATTAACAAAATATAAGCAAACCCCCTCCCCCCCAAAAAGTAAAAATGTTTTAATGCAATGTTTTAATAATTATTGCACCTTCATAGTTTTCGAAGGTGGTATTTCAACTACAAACTATTCCTTTAGTCATGACGCAATCAGTTTGCTGTTACATTTTTTTACAAAAAGTGCCTTTGTTTTTGACTTGCCTCTAATGATTGGTCCAGTTCAAGTTTCATTTTATTAAGGACCGGTTTCTAAAAGAGCGTTACTATTTAGTCCAAAACTAAAATTTACCTACAGCAAGGATATAAATTAACTCTAGCTAGACTAAAATAAAGTTTGGTAAAAAATAAATATAGTTTCGGTTTAAATTTTTTTTAAGAACTTTAAGCAATTACTTAAATTTTACGATTAAATTGCCTTTTGATCTCAGACCCAGAAACCAGATAGAAAGGTAACTAAATGTTTGTCTTGTACAAAACTAGTTGTATTTGTATGTAATATAATTAATGTTTAGTACAAATTTGAAGAAAACAAATAAAACACAAGCAACTTTATGATTCCGCACACAAAATAACTCTTAATCGTAAAATCTTTAATCTTGTCTAAGGTCTTAACGTAAAGTTTTAATGTGATATAAAATTACATTCTTGTTTGCTCTGCAAACTATTTATAATATTATACAGTGATATTTCAACGTCACAATATCTTTCGAACTGAGCTCATCAATTCAGTTCGACAGTTTTAACGAGTTACAAAACAAACGCTCGTAAATTGTTTTGATTTATTAGTTGTGTCAGATAATTTGTCTGTATGAGCGATGTGGGAGGGGAGGGGGGTATTAATACGATCCACTCTATTGTGAAAGGGAAAGCTTTAGATTTTGGATGTCACTTTTTAGCTGTCCGATGAGCATATAGGGCCCAATTTTTCTACAATATCTGCCAGTCTGTCCGCAGAAATCAATATAGACTTTAAATGAAGGAATTTATGTTTTTAAGTTTCTCTCGTACATGATAATTTTTTATTCGAAAAACTTTCTGAAAACTCATTTACTTTTTTAAAAAACTTTTAAATTTCTTACGTTGTTTCTGTTAAAGAAAGCAGAATTTACTATAAACTATTTCCATCAGCTGTTGTTAAGGTCTTATACTAGTTTGTCTGTATGACATGTCTCAGGAATGGGTAAACCTATCGAAATGAAGTTTGACAGAGTTTAAAGTATGCTAACCCAAATATATGTATGCTAGCGGTTGAAAAGGCATTTTTTAAGGATGGGAAAACAATTTTTTAGAATTTTGTTAACTTAACGTTAATTTTGTTTTTCAACATATTTTCAAAAATATTGCTTAAAATATTGCTTAAATATTTTCTTAAAAGTTTTGCAGCAAAAACATTGAAGGTACTCGTATAATTTACAGGAAAACTCAAGCGAGCTCAATCTGTTGAAAAATATGTTTCTAGGTCACGCTGTGTTCAGTCACGTCATTTCACAAAACTAATGTACAATTTATTCGGTCCATGGTTATTATTATTTATTAGATGTTCGGTACATTAAGAATATGAAGCGTTGTTGTGTTTTTGTTGTTAATACATATTTAGCAAAGCCTTCTGATTGGTTGTAGTTCAATCCTTTGTGCGACTTTGCTTCATCTGTGTTTATCACACGATTTGATTACTGTAAATAATCTTGTGCCATTAATTTATTGGATACCAATTTTGATACCAATTTCATTAACCTTTCTTTTATAATTTCGTATTTATTTATAAGTCCATTGAGAACGATTAAAATGTATTATACAGGGCTACAAGTGTTTTAAACGACACTTACTAAACGTTTTTAAAGGTTTTTCAATTATCAGTTTAAAATTCGTATGACTTTCACGACGATTATTCTTTGTGTAATTTTCAATATTGAAATAAACTCACTATACAAATTATCTGTACATTAATTGGAATTTAATTTCCGATAAATACTTAAGTTTAAACAGCATCATAGTTACACAAGGCTCATCAGATAGACTAAAATTAAATGGATAGAATATCAGTCAATACCAGATGACTAAATTTGCATCGCTTCGCGCTGGAGTCATTTGTATCTTCGATAAATGAATTGCAGCTTTATTTTGTTTTGTAAAACTGTGGACATGATTAATTGCCACATTTATTGATCGGCTTTGTTTTACATTTAACTCAATTACAACACTTGCAGCTGAGGCGGTGATGTCAATGATAAACTAATTGTTGTACCCGGTCTCTCGTGGGTGAAACCAAATTTTTCTCCACATTCAATTGTTCAAAATTAGTAGATAATGTACTGTTCTACAGATGTATTGAATATCCGACGTAGCGGATATAGCCCTTGTAGGCCCTATATAATATTTGAACATGTAACTTTGAACTGGTAAGACAAATTACATGCAAACTACGTGTAATCTATTTTACATTAACAGCTGATTTCACACTTTTAAAAAATTTGTAAAAAGTATATTTTTTAGATCTATAACTTATGTTATGATTAATCAAACTCCCTTATTAAAAGGAATTTATTAAATATTTGAATATTAAATATTTTGAAACGAGGCTGAAGCATGTTTGGTCTCTATTAGAGAACCATATTACACTATATTCGTAATATTATATATTCCAATATACCAAACATTATTCTTAAATTTAGTTTATAATGATTTTAAATAATGAGAACATAATTTAAAAGTACTTACAATAGTTTTTAACTTTTATTTACAATAAGGGTTATATTGATGCTTACTTCGTATAAGTGTTTATCTCTATATATATATATAGGCCTATATATATAATTCTTCTGCACAAGTGTGTCACTGAACTCATCCTAAAAAATGGCGGAACCAAGTTTTATGAAATTTTGTGTGTGTGTTTGAGTGGGTCCCTGGATGGTTTGGATTCACAATTGGATGGGGTTGCTACCCCTATGTAATAAATTTAAATTAAACTTACTTCCTACGAGCTATAAAACTAAAATTATTTTATATTATTTTTAAAGGATATACAAAACTATTTGCAATTTGATTACTTAAGTCAAAGGGATGAAATGAAATGACTACCTTAAAATTTAATAATAATCTATTTACTTTGTCTATAGTATTCTTAAAAACTATTGAACTAATTCTACAACAAATTTCACAATTTACACATATTAGGCCTAGTACCAGTAAATTGCACTGAATTCCTAAAAACCATAAATCCAAAATTATTTAATATTATTCTTAACTGATAAAAAAAACATTTGCAATTCGATTACTTAAGTTAAAGGAATGAAATGGGATAACTACCCTTAAAATCAAATCAAGCAATAACGAAGCATTGCCAGGTCCACAAGTAACAATCTATCTATATATATAAAATCCAAAACCCATTCTGACTGACTGACTGACTGATCACACAGTATCTCAAAAACCATACCCACCTAGGAACTTGAAATCTGGTAGACGTATTGAAATCTTATGCACTAGAGGCGTACTAAGAAAGGATTTAAAAATATTTGACCTGTAATTGTTGAAACAACTCCTAAAACAATAAACATTGTTTGTTACATATCTCAAAACACCTATCTCCTAGGAACGTGAAATCTGGTACACGTATTGAAATCATAGGGGCTAGACGCCCACTAAGTAAGGATTTTAAAATATTTGGCCTGTAATTGTTGAAACAACCCCTAAAACAATAAACATTGTTTGTTACATATCTCAAAACACCTATCTCTTAGGAACGTGAAATTTTGTACACATATTTTACATAGGGGCTAGACGCCTACTTATAAAGGATTTTAAAATATTTGGCCTGTAATTGTTGAAACAACCCCTAAAACAAAAAACATTGTTTGTTACATATCTCAAAACACCTATTTCTTAGGAACGTGAAATTTGGTACACATATTTTACATAGGGGCTAGACACCCACTAAGTAAGGATTTTAAAATATTTGGCCTGTAAGGGTTGAATCAACCCCTAAAACAATAAATATTGTTTTTTATGTATCTCAAAAACCCTAACGCCTAGGAACGTGAAATTTGGTACATGTATTTGGCATAGGCGCTAAAGGCGCACTAAGATAGGATTTTAAAATATTTGGCCTTTAAGGGTTGAAACAACCCCTAAAACAATAAACATTGTTTGTTTTACTTTCCTTAAAGCTGGAAAGCTAAAATTTTGTACATTTATTTTTTTACAAGATACATATAAAAAAACTAAAAAAGTTTTACATTTTATCCTGTTCTGCTAAGGGATGAAATTTAGTAACAACCACTATAACTATAAATATTAATTTAATACCATCAAGAAAAGTGAAATATTAGGTACACATATTGCTCTTAGGCGCTAGAGGCGCACTAAGATACATTGCGGTATCTTGAAACATCCCCTAAAACAATAAAAAAACCTGTAAGCAGCACTGCCGCATTACTATAGCCGAATTTTCTTATCAGGGAATACCTAGTATTATATAATGAGAGATTCCTATGCATTTTGTTCCTTGTTGCGGAAATTGTTCCAAATATATCTTTGCACAGGATTATAGTAAATTTAATTGTCTTTCGAATGATATAGCTCACAAATTGCACTTGGGTTTATGAGTGGGAGAAATTGCGTAATTACCTTACATTGATAATACAAAAAACATTTATCAGGAGATTTCTATCAGTTTTGTTCTTTGTTCCGGGGATGGTACCTGAATTACCTTTGCACAGGATTGTAGTAAATTTAATTACCTTTCCAACAATATAACTCAAAAATTTCACCGGGCTTATGAGTGGGAGAAATTGAGCAAACACTTTACACAGATAGTGAAGAAATCATTTATCAGGAGCTTCCTATCAATTTTGTTCTTTGTTCCGGGGACTGTACCTGAATTACCTTTGCACAGGATTGTATTAAATATAATTACCCTTCGAACGATATAGCTCAAAAACTGCACACGGGCTTATGAGTGGGAGAAATTATGCAAAAATCTTACACTGATAGTGACAAAATCATTTGTTTGGAGCTTCGTATCAATTTTGTTCTTTGTTCCAGCGACTGTACCTGAATTACCTTTGCACAGGATTGTAGTAAATTTAATTACCTTTCAAAAATTGCACACGGGCTTATCAGTGGGAGAAATTGAGCAAAAACCTGTCATGGATAATTAAAAAATCATTTATCGGGAGTTTCCTATCAATTTTGTTCCTTGTTTGTTCCGGGGACTCTACCTGAATTACTTTTGCACAGGATTGTAGTAAATTTAATTACCTTTCGAACGATATAGCTCAAAAAGTGCACACTGGCTTATAAAGGGGAGTAATCGCGCAAAAACCTGACATTTATAATGAAAAAATCATTTATCGGGAGTTTCTTATCAATTTTGTTCCTTGTTCCTGGGACTGTACCTGAATTGATTTTTCACAGGATTGTAGTAAATTTAATTACCTTTCGAACGATATAGCTCAAAAATTGCACACGGGCTTATGAGTGGGAGAAATTGTGCAAAAACCTGACATGGATAATTATAAAACCATTTATCGGGAGTTTCCTATCAATTTTGTTCCTTGTTCCGGGGACTGTACCTGAATTATTTTTGCACATTATTGTAGTAAATTTAATTACCTTTCAAACGATATAGCTCAAAAACTGCACACGGGCTTATGAGTGGGGGAAATTGTGCAAAAACCTTACATTTATAATGAAAAAATCATTTATCGGGAGCTTTCTATCAATTTTCTTCCTTGTTCCGGGGACTGTATCTGAAATACCTTTGCACAGGATTGTAGTAAATTTAATTACCTTTTGAACGATATAGCTCAAAAATTGCACACGGGCATATGAGTGGGAGAAACTGTGCAAAAACCTTACACGGATAATGAAAAAATCATTTATCGGGAGCTTTCTATCAATTTTGTTCCTTGTTCCGGGGACTGTACCTGAAATACCTTTGCACAGGATTGTAGTAAATTTAATTACCTTTCAAACGATATAGCTCAAAATCTGCACAAGGGCTTATGAGTGGGAGAAATAATGCATTTTCCTCGCTCTAACTTTGCCATTTTGATTTGAATCAAACGACCCGCCATTTTGTGTAAAATCGAAAAATGAAAATATCAGTGTCTGGGACATCCTACAAGGACCCTTCCACTAAAATTTCAGCTATTTTGATGCATATTTACTACCATTTTATCAAGGTGGGAAAAACCCATATACTTATATACCGTTAATCGGTATAACTCCGCCATTTTGAATCCGATCGAAAAACAAAAAAAGTATATCTGAAGAATCCTACTAGGACCCTTTCACCAAAAAATCAGCAATTTTGAAGCATATTTACTACCACTTATCAATCCGGGAATAAAAGATATATATATATATATATATATATATATATATATATAAAGTAATTTTCAAATTGGGTCGAGTGTAAAAGCTCTTATTTTCTTCAAAAATTCGGCTAAAAATGTTGTTTTTTACTTTCCTTAAAGCTGAAATTTGGTAAATTTATTTCTAAAAAATTAAACATATGAAAATTAAATGAGTTTTACTTTTTGTTACGTGCTGCTAGGGGTGAAAATATAACAACCCCTAAATACAATAAATATTAATTTTAATACTTTTATTAAAACTAGAGATCTGAAATTTTTTACATTTATTTCCTACACGATACATATAAAAAGTAAGCCAGTTGTACATTTCGTTAGGTGCTTCTAGGGATGAAAATGTGGCAATAACCCTTAGAAACATTAAATATACATTTTTATACTTTCCTGAAAGCTGAAATTTTGTGAATATTTCTTACAAGATACGCAACACAGATAAATAAACCAATTTCACATTTTATCACGTTCTTTTAAGGGGTAGAAATGTAGTAACAATCCCTTAAACAATAAATATTTATTTTTATAATTTCCTTAAAGCTAAAAAGTTGAAATTTCATACATTTATTTCTGACAAGATACATATACAAAAATGAACATGTTCTACATTTTATCACGTTTTTCTAAGGGGTGTACATTTAGAAACAACCCCGATAACTATAAATATTTATTTAATACCGTCAAGGAACGTGAAATTTGATACACATATTGCTCATAGGCGCTAGAGGCCCACTATGATAGGATTTTAAAATATTTGGCCTTTTTAGGGTTGAAACATACCCTAAAACAATAAATTTTGTTTGTTTACTTTCCTTAAAGCTGAAATTTTGTATATTTATTTCTTACAAAACACATATAAAAAGTAAATGAGTTTTACATTTTGTTACGTGCTGGTAGGGGTGAAAATGTGATAATAATCCCTAAAAACAATAAATATTTTGTTTATACTTTCTTAAAGCTAAAAAGCTTAAATGTTTTACATTTATTCTTATAAAATACATATAAAAAATAAACCAGTTTTACATTTTTTACGTGCTTCTAAGGGTTGAAAATGTAATAACAACCCCTAAAAACAATAAATATTAACTGGTATGCTTTCCTTAAAGCTAGAGAGCTGAAATTATACATTTTAAGAAAATATTTTAGACGTAAGCTGATCAAAACTATCCCGATCTATGCATTTGCATATTAAAGACGTATCTGGGTGATCTACAAACATCCAGCTAAGTCTGTGATTTACCAGTGTGTAGATTTAGCGGTTGAAAAAGAAGACGCTCCTCTCTCTGATTGTTTGAACTATTCATAATTAATTCAGCACACATACCGTACGGGGGCGATTAACGGGCAGCCAGCGAACAATAAATACCAAACTAACTGAAAATACATGTTATAATTCACTTTCGTGAAATAATAGATTAAAGAAAATGAGAGAAAAATATGTCAATTAATTATGAATCATAGTAATGCAAAAAAATTCCCTGTAGCGAAACTCGGGTATTCAACTAGGTTTATATATTTTAAACCTATTTTAACTAATCGAATATGCTGGATCACTAGAAGGCATCGAAGACATTTCACACACAAATGAATATCTTTCTAAATATTATAGATTTAAGGCCTCAAATAATGCTACAAATAATTAAGGTACTAATATCATTAAAAAACAACAAAACATTTGTATTGTTTACTAGTGGATCCTACAATGCTTCATCTGCTTGATTTAATTTCAATTTCGACTTCATTACTTTGACTTCAATTTGGTTCATCTTAACTACCGTACGCTCTTTACGAACAATTTGCTAAACTAAGTATTTTTAAATGTCACACTCTCTACATTAATTTATTTCTGTAAATGTAGGCCTAAATGAATTGACGTCGTTGTGAGCATTTATGTACTGTATTTATACCTTTTTGACTCACATTTGAACCAAAATATTTGCTAAATCATACACATTTGAATAAACTATCTTTTTAAGAAATATTTTATGAATAACTGACACAACACATGTTGTCCTGTCCTAATGTCAATACATTTCTTTGTGATCTTTTTGCGAATTTGTGATTCAAAATTGTGAATTGTGAACTGTTAGAAAATGTTAAAAATGAGAAAATCCCATTTCTGAGTGATTATTGAATCTTTTAACGATTGTGGAAATGGATATATTAAAATCAGAAAAACGCTGATTGAACATTTTACATGCGAGAAAAATTCTATCGTCAGTACAATGCTGAAATGCTCGAAATGTGTGATGTACCTGGAATTTGATCGACTTGGAACCATGCGGTTTTGTTCTAAAATTGAAATTATAATTGAATTAAGTCAGAATTTCAAGTAAACAAACGAATCAAAGAAATGCTTTAATTCGAGTGATTTGCTGTGACATCACTATTTCCTTCATACACGGCATATTTTGTTTTGTTGTCTACACCCGTAAACAAACAAAGCTGGCAGTTTTTCGGCACGGGAACAGCCGGTATTTACATGAACTACATATTAGCCAAATGTTAAGACTTACAATTCAGTAAACCTTTTGTTGGCCAAATTAGCCAAATTGGTTGCAAATAAACGTCTTTCGGTTCATTGTAGGCCTAACGTAAAATTTTGTTCATCCATAATAATTTTACCAAATCAACTGTTTTATTTATTTGAATTATAATACATTTTTCGTTGATTTTTGTTTGTGTTTGCTTTTAGTTCTAACCAAAAATAGCAGTTGTTTAAAAAAAAGTACAAACAGGTTATTAATTTGCTAAGTTAAGTTGCTTTGATAATGAATGTAAACAAACATGTGTTGCTAAGCTTTCCATCCAAACAGCTGTTTTCGTGAGTTATGGCCATGAGTACATACAAAAAAAGATGTTCAGTTATCAGGAACTTGAAAATTTTCTGCGATACTTCTAAATTGTTTTCCCCCCATAAAAACCTAATTCGGACTATTACGACTATTTTAAAACAAATAATAGACAAATTGGTCCAGCCGTTTTCAAGAGATGCGCTTACCAACGAACAGCATTTAATTTTGATTTATATAAATATTATACCCAGTATAAATGAAATCGGCTATTTCGTAAAAATTTATAAAAAACTACATTTTACTTAATTCATTTACATTGTAAATCTATTTTAGATACAAATTATTTTATTATATAAACAAGTGCAGAACAAAATGAAAAATCCAATGATGTAATTGTTCTTTGTTAAATTAATTCTGAATGTGCAGATTAGTAATATGTTTCTGTAATGTAAATTTACTATCTAGTAGCCGTATAAATATTAACCAGAGCAAGTACTACAAGCCTCGCAAATTTGTTTTCTCCGATTTTACAATCACTTTTCGGTTCGATCTTAATAAACATCATAAAACCCTCAGGAGGAGGTTTACAAGAAGTCAATAAAACAAGTAGTTGTTTGTGAGTGAAAGAGTAATCCTTATAGGTTCACATTTATTAGTTTTACAACGTCACAAAACTAAAGTGAAACGAGTAAACAATTTACACACTCAAAAGTCGATATCGAACCTATTTGAACTTTTAAAATACGTCCCTTGAAACACATAATTCAAGAAAACAAAAACAGAAACCGTAGCGGATGATTGGGTCTGTGTTGTGTTTGGTGGCTCTCAGGGGTAACATCAATAGCAATTTCATTTTTCAATCTTCCGTTGTTTTCATCTGTGAAGGGAATTCAACGTGCAGGGAATAACATCTCTGGGGCTGTTGGCAATTAGAAGATAAATTCATAAGTGGCGTTTACCCAACAAGAATAGAACTCTGGAGTAATTTAGTAATTAACGATATAAAAGTAATACACTTAAATGTTTGTTAATATTTAAAAAAAACAGTACTCAAGTAATACTCCTTATTGGACGTGTAAATTCTTAAGTAATAAGGCAGGTAAGTATTAAAATTAATATTAAATTGATTGTTACAAAATCCAGATATTTGCCAAACTAGCCACATATAAATATGTAACAATAATTAAACTCATAGTACATACTTGATTAACTCAAACGCTTTCCATCAATGTCGCCATCTATTTATGGTGTGTATGTAATATGTAAGAATCTTATATAACATTTCTCAAAAATGTTTTCTTATTGCAACCCCATTCTTCATCAAAATTAATTATTCAAACATTATTTTAAAGTTTATATCCCCAGCTATTGACAAAATATAGACAAATAGCTTCTAATTAATGCTTTCGTTAAAAACATTATTTTAAAAACTTTCATATGAAAGTTCATATGATTCCTAATGAAAGGAGCAATCTGTTTAACTAACATGACAGCTGTCAGTTAGATTGTTTACTTTCTATATGTAAGTGTAATCTACCACACAATCAATCAAATTAAATCAACGTAAAGCGCAATAAATCGTTATAAACTGTTATTTATAAACCAAATAAATAAATAAATGTGACTAACTGAATTAAATCGACGTATACACCTAACTTGAGAAATTTTCGCACGGGTCATCTAGTATTATTTGTATTATGAAAACAAGTTGTTTCGTTGCTTTCTTCAACATAGCCGTAACGATTCTTTCTTGTGAAATGTTTATTCACTTTGGATTAGTTCAATTCTTGATTAGCAAATTTTGCAACCGTAGCCGTACGTTCTTACTTTAGAAGCTTTTGCACACGGTGAACCAATACCATATAAGCGTTTAAATATTTTTAATTGTTTAGTCTATTTTGTCAAGTTTTTTTAAAATATTATTGAATAAATAAAGCTCTTTCTTAAATTCTTTTGTGTAGTATGTTTCAAGAGCAATAACGTGATAATTTTTCTATTTAAAATGTTCCAAATGTTTGTAGCTTAAGCTTCCAAGAAACATTGAACTATATCAGTTGCTTCATCAACCCATTTAAACTTTCCGTAAAATTTCTATCGAGAAAACGTCCATATTTGTATTTATTTTCCAAGCAACATGTGACAAAACCCACCACGAGTTTCGTGTTTACCAATAACAATCGGAATGTTGGGAAATATTTAGATTAATGTTCGTGAATATCAAACTCGTCTCGTACTAAGCAATATGAGATGTTATTTATAGAGACATGGTTTAACAAAAGATCTTTGGAATGCTTTATGAAAAGCAATAACTTGCAGGATACACGTTCACAACAAACTCTACATGGTGGTGAAGCAAATCGAAATCAACTATGCGCAAACAAAAATTAAATACTAAACTGCGGGAAATACCTTAGTTCACTCAAACTTAGGAGTTGAACGATAAAAAACATGGGTTTATTTTAAAAGTATTAACTAGTAGAAACAAATAAATATGATATACTATAGTATTAAACAGTGTAAAATAAATTTGCCTGTCACAAATGGCTTACATCTGACTCAGCGTGTGCAAATAAAAATAAAAAGATGTTTGAGAACCTAATCTACATGTGTCGTGTTGTTATCATAAAAATTGTATTTAGCTTTCTTTAAATATTTTTTTTAACTGACATTGATTTGTATTCCTAATTCAACTCTTTTATATTTAGTCACATATGAGTCCAGTTTGAAATGCAAAATAATTGAATTAGTAATTCAGTATAGAATCCATCGCATGAGAAATGCCTTTATCTAAGGAAAAAAAACTTTTTTTATTTTGTAATATTCTCAAAATGTTTGCTCAGAAACCCACCCCTAATTTATAAAGTATTGTAGATATCATTTTAGAAAAATAAATAAAAATTTTGGTTTAAGAGGTATTTTTTAGGAAGTGAATAGCGTGCCAAATTATTTTAAATTAGATTAGAATAAAGGTCACTTAGGGGGGTGATTTCCCTAAGTTTTAATTTATATCCATATCCTATTTGTAGCCATATCCGATTTATATTATATATAATATTATTTACTTGCCTTAGCAATCCTTTTAGAAGTTTTTTCTCGTTTACAGCTGTTTTACCTTTTCATGTTCAGGCATCATCAGAACGAATACAAAAAACACTTCTCACAATTACACTTATTAACAGAGATTAATTTGATATGTAACACATAAATAAATAAAAAATAAACAGTTTGTGATTTGATAGATTTTATGACAGTCGCATACTGTGACATAAATAAATTTAAAAA
The DNA here is from genome assembly GCA_018207615.1 of Philaenus spumarius. Taxonomy (NCBI): domain Eukaryota; kingdom Metazoa; phylum Arthropoda; class Insecta; order Hemiptera; family Aphrophoridae; genus Philaenus; species Philaenus spumarius. The sequence continues at coordinate 169,632 of JAGFPH010001910.1, forward strand.
GTGTCTTAAATTTGTTATCAAGTGTCATTTTGTGTTTTTATTTATTTATGTGTTAAATATCAAATAATTTCTGTTAATAAGTGTAGTTATGAGAAGTGTTTTTTGTATTCGTTCTGATGATGCCTGAAAATAAAAAGGTTAAACAGCTGTAAACGAGAAAAAACTTCTAAAAGGATTGCTAGGGCAAGTCCGTAAATAATATTATAAATTTTAATGTATTTACTCCGATTAATAAATTATTTGTAAGTACAAGTTACGTGTTTCTGAACTTATGCTTCATTTTCAGAATACTCCTGAGACGTCGTTAAAACATTAAATACAAAAAAAAACTCAGAAAGCTGAGACACGTCTTTTTATATCTTTTTTTTTTCATCCCAATGACGACCAATGAACATGAATGGAATCTTCTAGTTTAACAAATATAGTTTCTATTCTTTTTTAAGGCGTTATATATTTCAAATTTCTCAATGGTTTCTTCATAAATATCTTATACTTTTCTATTGAGTTGATGAAATATTGAACAAAAACAATTCTTTACTTGAAGGTTTCTATATATTATTATGTAAGGGGCCTTTTGTTAGTTTGTTAAATGTATTAAAGCAGAAGAGTATTGAGTACGAGGAAGGCACTGCCAGAAAACGACAGGAAATAAATATTTATTTTAATATTTATTCATTTAACAAAACTCAATAGCAAGAAACTAAATTACCATCCGTAGTAAACACGGTTATGTTGCTTAATAATATTTTGTCATCCAAACAACTTGAATGTAATAAAGCTGGTATTTTGTCTTTATTCAAGATTTTAAGAGACATTTCACTGACAAATTCTCGTTTAAATCATCAGCAACATGAATAAAATATGAATTTAGATTCCAGGCAATCAAAACAACATCTCCACTTTCCGCCTTTAAGATTCTCTTTTTACTATCTCAAACGCCTACCTCCCCTACAGTACAAGCAGCTGTGAACGTTTGTTTCTACTGATAAACTATGTACCCATGAGGTGGTATTTAAACTCTAATTAATATTTTCGATAACTTTTCAATTTGTTAAAACATCAAAATGTTTGAGTTTATCCCCTATTACAATTGGCTGCCAATAAAACAAAATTCTAAGTTTTATATTATGAATATTTTAATTTGTACCATAATTTGAGCTTTACTTTACGAATGTTCAAATTTTTAAAGCCATATTCGGTTCAGCAATCTCCAAAAACACAACCTTTGGTCTCCAATCAGACTTGAACTGTTAAATTTTTGTACAATAAGTTTTCTCTCGAAGTTCTAGATTCTATATCTTGCCTTTGCAAACATTTAACGTCTGGGTACCAGATTTGCAGATTTAAATCTAAGTTTTTTCTGGAAGTTCTAGATTCTGTACCTTGCGTTTGCAAACATTTAGCGTCTCGAGCAAATATACCAGATTTGCAGGTTTAAGTCTAAGTTTTTTCTGGAATTTCTAGATGCTATAACTTGCGTTTGCAAACATTTAACGTCTTGAGCAAATGTACCAGTTTTGCAGGTTTAAATCTAAGTTTTTTCTAGAAGTTCTAGATTCTATACCTTGCGTTTGCAAACATTTAACGTCTCG
>JAGFPH010001910.1:171233-186151 GCA_018207615.1 Philaenus spumarius
CATTTAACGTCTGGAGCAAATGTACCAGATTTGCAGGTTTAAATCTAAGTTTTGTTTCAATATTCTAGATTCGATAGTGTTATAAATAGTGGAGTTGGGTATATTTTCAAAAACTACAAGTTAAGGTTTTAAGTGATCCTATGGAGGTTTTGTTGTGGTACGGAACCCTGAACATTTAAAGGGATTCCAACCCCAAACTGTGAAAGGGTTTTAACGCTTTCTAATTAGTTTTTAAGTTAAACACTACAGGTTGTGTTTAAGTTTAATACGATTAATAGTTCAGTCAACCGTCAACAATGCAAATCGTAAAAAGTTTACTTTTTTGAGATATTTCTTTCTTATAGATATGTAATTAACAAACTACAAAAAACAAAACCTGTGCTGTCGGCAAACCCTTATCATTGAGAATAATCTAAATGAGACTGATTAGTGTTTATTATGCACTTAGGTTGGTATAATACTAGACGTTAACATTAATAACGCAAACGTTTAGTTCTGAGATTATCAGTTTGGCAACGTTTGCATGTTTTAGAATTACAATAATGACACTGGCTCAGCCCTGCAGGTGAAGGAGGTAGAAATCTGTAGTATTTATAGATTATTCGTATTGATTCTTCCACTGTTTGGAAAGATTAGTCTATATTATACTTACAAGCCTAAAATCACTCAATCATACATCACATTATCTATAAAACGACAATAGTTGAAGACCGGCAATTTTGCCTGGATGTTTGATATAGTTAGGCGCTCACCAAGAAAGAATTCCAAAATCTTAAGGGGCTCCTGGAGTAATAGTTTTTGCTATTAGTTTGTAGGGTCGATTTTATTTTATAATTGAGTTGTTCTTTGTTTGTAATAAATTTAATTTCGTAAATTTAAATTTGTTACAGTTAAAGATTACAAAGCCAAATAATATTTTTGTCACACCTACAACAATTGTTTTCTAAAAAATTAAGAAAATGGTTGCTTACTCCCCGATGATGTTTTTTAATCGAGTAGATTTTAATTTTATAATTGAGTTGTTCTTTACTTGTAACAACCTAACTACCGATGAAACTTTTAACAGAGTTTTAACCATTACTTGTGAGTAGCATGGGTTGTTGATGTGATCTCGTAATCAAGGTAAATTAACTATAAAGAAATTGGTGAAGTCCTTTTATAAATATTACCCATATCTTCCTTATCAAAAGCCATCCCGAAAGTCTTACGAAAATTATATAACCCGCCATATTTTCTGAATAACCAATAACCATGGCGGATAACAAACAAATATTAATTGGAGGATGAGGACCAGTGAAAGGATTTGACTGCTCCCGACCCACAATCCACGGCATGAATAGAAAACACAATGTTCATTACTATTTCACAAAATTTGGAATCCCCATTACTTTTCCCGTATATTATATGAATACATTAATCGTTTGATTTAAAATTGAAACTTAAGTACTGACAAAAATAAGGGCGTGGGTGTGGTTTTGACAACATTTTCGTAAATATTTTAAAAACTATAGCCTAATAGTCAAAATTATTAAGTGTTGGTATATTATTTCAAACGATATTCCACATGAGTATCAAATATTTATTTTGGTGGTAACAATTTTGCCGTCCTCCCAAATTCGTGGTAAAATTGTTTTATCTACGATTATTGAAATGTATGCTGATCAGCATACTTTATAAGTGCTCCAAATTGCATTGCAATACATCAGCAAAGGTCGTATATAATGCACCGGTATACGGCCGTGTCATTTTAGAACAGCGGCCATCAAATTTAGTTGCTATGTTAAGTTACAAAAAATAATTTGATTGACTTACCTTTAAATTTTAACACCTTTTCAATTTTAAAAATGAATATGGTGTTTATAGAAAAGCTTACGAAGATTCGTAAGTTTCCTGGCCTTTACTATCTTACAAATTACAGATTTATAAATTATGTTTAGAAATATAAACATTTGTAGTACGGAAGCAGAAGAACGTTTAAGTGTGCAGGTCAACATTAGTATTTACAAAAGGTTTGTTTTATTTAATAAAAAATATATATTATACTATCTATAATCTGATAAAAGAACGCAAAGAAAGATCCATAAAAAAGGAATGATATCATAAATAGGTCGCCAATCTTAAGTATTTATATGCACGAGTAACTATATTATGATAAACTAATACTATTATTTGAAACAATATAGATTGTCAGATTAAAATTTAAACGAAGACTGTTTCCGTTACATGAATAACATTCACTGATAAAATGAAAATGTAAGTTTAAAAAAATTGAAATTAAACTTTTAAAAGAAAATTTAGTAGCCTATTCAATATGGTGCCTTCCTCATTTTCGCTCATTACATTAACATTGGTTTACTGCTTTCTTTTTCTCATTTCACCTCCAAAATTTCACTCATTGGCACGGTTATGTTGTCAAGGTAATTTAAGTTTTCAAGTCTTAAGGTATTCGAGGTTTTAAATGTTAATTGTTGTGTTATGTGTCCGTGTATTTGTGCTGTTACAACAAATTTCATGTGAACGGATTCGCCTTCATGGATCTGAAGATGACCTGGATGCAGGGTTGAAAGTAGTAATCCACCTTCAAAAATAAAAGGAACTGACAAAAAGACGGTAAGGTACGTAACCTGAATTATTGTTCATAAATTGTAGATAAACTTAGTTTTTACTCTGTCGTATTAAAATGTCGAAGAATTTAAATCTTGCGAATATTTAAAAAAAATTACCCCCACTTTTTGTGACTTTTCTCGACTTTTTCGAGGTCTCTGAACACGATAAAGCAATTAAAAATGTTGTGTCCGTGTGTCTGCCTGTCTGTGGACATGATATGTGCACTCACAGACGTCGTAAATTTTCGTAATTTTATTACGGAGAGTTGAAAATCTTTTGAGCTTTCTAGCATGATAACGGACGTGCGTGACAAAAACGTCACATTTTTTAGTATTTAAAAAAAACACTAGCCGAAGTCTCGAAAAAGTGTTCTATCTTTTCATCTTGTTTATTTGTTGAGTTTAAAAATATTTAAAATAGCAAAAACATTTTATGTAGGCCTACAACTCGATAATTTGGCCTAAATTACACTTCTTAAATATATATATATCTGTCTACCAAATAATGAGAAAAAATCAATAACATTAAACAAGTATTTTTTGTAATACCATAAAACATCAGGCGATGATAACCACCCAGGTTTTTCGCCTTAAAAAAAAGTTACATTTTAAAAGATATTTAGCTTCACTTTGCAAAATTTTGCAATTAATTTTCTCGAAAAACTAAACACCCACAAACTTTTGTGGTGTGTAATTTTAAAGGCAATAAAATGTTATAAAAATGGCATATTCTTGTTGTAATATAATAAAACACTTTGTGGTGGAAATAGTAGACTTTATACAATAATTACACATTTAAAAAAAATATTTCTTTTTTATAAGTAATTGTATACCAAAGACTTTTGAAAAATGTCAGTTCTGGAAGGTAAAGAGTCGGCCTAGTGTTGCAGAGAGATGTGACAAACATACTAATGACCCTGTATTATATACAAGGCGTCCGTTTTATCTTTTAAGGTGCAGTACCATAAAAATGTATAAATTTTACTTTTGATTAAATATAATTGTGGTTCAATCTAAAAATAAAGATTAGAAGGTGGCTTATCTTGAAAATGATCACAAAATTGTAACAAAAAGTAAAAATACATAATATTTTTGTTTAGACAAGAAGTTACATTACGTTCTCACAAATATGCAGTTTCATGAAAAAAGCTTGAGAAGAGTTACTAATTTAACATGTTCAAAGTTAATTTTTACTGCTTATAAAAATATTGATACTAAGCTCTTAAAATATCTCAGCCTTTAAATGAAGTAGAAAGGTGGTATAGGCACGTTCATGAAAAACTTGTTATTAGGCCATCTACAGAGTTCCATGCTCTTCCAAAATACATATTATAATTATCACTTCTTTTTGAATTATATCAATGTCCTCCCCAATATACGCCTAAATTGTATAAGAAGAAAAATAAAATATTTATTTACATCATCAGATAGCAAAAATGGAAAAGGATTTCCTATTTCCATGGGTTTTGACTCAGTTATAACGAAATTAAGCAGTGAAATTTCAAACTTTAAATCCAAAATAAAAGGATTTTGAGTAGGATTGAAACATCGATGTTTTATATTGATGTGTCTCTGACCATCCAACGCCAATTAAAAACTCAAGTATTGCCATCATTAAGGAACTTTTTCCCAATCCTGGTTATAAATCTAAAAAGTGCGGTCTCAAATTTGGGGGAAAATACTGCACTCTACAAATAATTTCAACCAATGCGTGTAAAATCTAAAACAAATAACTGTCTAACTTATAGTCATATATATTTGTATATTAGTGATAAAAAAAAATACTAGAAAAAGAGCAGGAAAGGGACAAAGACAAATGTGCAGATCCCGGAGAGGAAATAATTACAATGCAGGACAGGAAACTGCGAGACGGGACTTTGTGCCTTTCCAGTTCAAAATTATTTTCTCGTTACTTGTCCTTATTTGCATTGTTTGTGCCAAGAAAAGCTTAGTCTAAAGTAAGCTGAAAGGAAATATTAATTCTGATGCTTAATTTATTAAATCTAACGTATCTTTACAGTTTTTTTAATAATATAATCTTTATTTATTGAGGAGAAGTAAGGACCATTGGATCCTCTCTTCCCCTTAACCTCGAAACAAAAAATACACAAATACATAAAAATTCATATTACAAATAAAAATTAATGAAGAAACAAAACTACAAATAATAATTACTTCTAAAACATAATGAATAAAAACTAAAAATATACACATTTTTTGTCTACTAAGTAAAATGTAACTAAAAGTTAATTATGCTACACAATAATACATAAACATATGCATAAACACACTTACACTCTCAAACACACCAACACATTCAAGAACATGCCTCAGATACCACCCGAGCGTCCGATACTACCCAAAACTGTCGCAGAACCAACAACCCAAAGCCTTCTTGAACTGAACAGGGTCATTGATGCATTTTAAACTCTCCGGCAATGAGTTCCATAGCCTACATGCCATCACAGTGAAAGATTTATTAAATATCTCAGTTCTGTGCCTGGGTATAATATAAGTAATAATGAAGCTCCTCGTCGTGTGTCGGTAGCATTTACATGTGAGCTAAAGACAAACCTTTCTGCCAGATAGCGAGGCAATCCAGTGAGCAGAATAGCGTGCAAATAACAACAAAATATGATAATTACGAAAAAAACTAAGTTTTAGAATTGAAATTTGTTTATAATATTTTGTCACATGATCGTCACGTTTTAAGTCAAAAATGAACCGTAAACAATAATTTTGATCACGCTGAAGTTTTTTAGCTAATTCCATAGTCATGTCATTGATAACAGTATCACAATAGTTAAAATAAGGAAAAATTAATGTTTTCACAAGCTGCACTCTAACATTAAACGGCAAGCAATCTTTTACTTTCTTCAGAGTGTGCGTGCCAGCGAACATTTTATTGCACGTGTCAATAACATGGTCTGCCCAGCTTAGAGTATTGTTTATTGTGAGACCAATATTTTTTACTTTAGAACAATAAGGCAAATCATTGCCTTTTATTATAAGTTTCGGCCCACTACTTAAATCAATTTTATTTGCGAGTCTTTTAGAACAGATACATATAGATTTAGTTTTATTGTGATTTAACGTTAAACCAAGCCTAACAGCCCAATCATCGATAGCATTAAATATCAACATGTATTGTATATATTGCCTTATCCATCTCTGAGATATAAAAATGATTATACACTTGCAAATCGTCAGCATATAAATGAAACCTCGAATAGTTTAGTGTGTTATAAATATCATTTATATAGATGCTAAATAATAAAGGACCAAGAACAGAACCCTGGGGTACCCCCTACAGGAAGATGACCTCTCACCAGATTTAACACACTGGCATCTTCCAGACAAATAGGATTCAACCATTTAACAGATTCGTCTGAAAATCCCATCTGCATCAGTTTAACTAATAACAATGGATGATATACACAGTCAAACGCTTTTGAAAAATCAAACAAAATTAGTATTGTAACTTTCCGCTGATCCATAGCTTGGCGAATATCCTCTGTAACACAGAGGAGAGCTGAACTCGTACTATGACCCTTTCGAAAACCAAACTGAAAACTACTTAGGAGATTACTTTAAATAGCTACAAACCTGAAAATGAACTATTTTTTCCAGACATTTAGACAAAGCAGGTAAAATGCTTATAGGCTTGTAGTTCGAAGGAGCTACAGGAGATTTTGTCTTGTTTAGTGGCCGAATTATACTATACACTTCCATTTATTAGGAAAAGTTGATAGGTTGAGAGATTTATTAAATATAGCTTTAATTATAGGTAGTGTTATTGGTAATGTTTCCTTGATGAAGTTAATTGGAATAGAATCGGATCCAACAGCTTTACTCCGAATCGACATCAAGGTTTTCAATATCTGTAGATCATCAACGGCTTTGAAACTAAATTCATTAATGTGTTCATAGAATACCATACTTGATTTAATATTATTGGTAAAATGCATTGCTGAAGTAAGATCTGGTATATCAGAAAAATAGCTATTTAACAAATTAAGATCAAGAGATACAGGGGAATTAGGTTTTACTTTACCGACACCTACTTCCCCAGTTTAGTTGACGACTGGGGAAACGCAAGGCTTTGGAACATTACTGTATACTGTTTCTAATTATACCGAACATGTATGTATATTATGCGATGTGGGTTGGGTCAGATGCTGTCAATTAATTGAAGCCTGAGCTCCACTAATTTGTTAAACTAGCTATCGTCACCTGCATTTGAACTTTATGGTATTCTAACTACACAAACAACCACAGTCTTCACCAGGATTCAGGCATGCTAAGCCCTCATCCATAAGGCCAAGTAAACTGCCTAACTTGTTAGTTAGTTAAGTTTCAGCTTATGTATGTATTAAAAAATCTCTGCTTGTAGTTGACTGAGGAAATCTATTAATTGGGTCTAAAGTGTGTGTTGAAATTATCAAATATTTAAAAAATATTATTCCTAGCTTTAACTAGAAATCAAATCAAACAACGGAGTATGAAATACGTAAAAAGCATAAATAATTCAACTAAATTATCACGAATTTCACTGGGTTAGTTTTAATTGTTGGCAAAAGAAATTATTAAAATGTTTCCAAATATTAACGCCAAAGACGCGTTACTGTTCTGTAAAATCACTAGATTTACGAAAGAGGTTAACATTAAGAAAGGAAAATAACTTGCTAGACAACGCCCACCTTCGCTATACAGTAATACTGTAACATTGATAGGGCAATGCCAGTATATTTGAAATGGTAAAAAAGTGAGATTTAGGTATATAACTAAACAGAAAATGAAATCTACTCATGAAAATTTCTTATTTATAACAAACCAATCTTCTAAGTTATGTTGTTTCACAAAACAGTATTGACAACTACTACCTTTGCTAATCCTGTTTTATCAGATATTAACTGAGATCATTAAAATTATTCTTTCGTATTGAGACTTATTTTCAGAATCAAGACGCAAAACTCATTTAGATTCTAACTAAAAGAAGTAGAGAAACTAGGGAGGTTCGAAAAACTATTTGTGTTTTGATGATACATGAAAATATTATGTTATAATTTTAGTTTGTCTTTTTCTTTTGATAGAATATATTCTAACCCCAAAGTTAGAATACTGCTTGTTTGTATAATTTATACTGTACCTCTTTTTTATATAACATGGAAAGTAAAAGTATTTGAATGTTTACCAATTTATGATTTCAAAAATATGAAAATTCTTCTTAAAATAAGAAATAAATTAATTTCACTCTGTTTTCTTATGTCAACGAATAGAAAATACTGTGAAAAGGAAACAAAGACAAAGCTGCGGATCGTGAAGTCGGCGCAAAATAAGCTGTCTCGAAGAGGAAATAATTACAATGCAGGACAGGAAACTGCGGGCAGGGGTTTTGCGCCTTCTCATTCAAAATCACTTTCTCGTTACTTGTCCTCATTTGCATTGTTTGTGCCAAGAAGAGCTTAGTGCAAAGAAAGTTGAAAGGAAATATTACTTCTAATGCTTAAATTATGAAATCTATATTATGTTCGTACTTTAGTTTGGCGGCAGAGAACACTCTAAATTGTACTGGAAGGCTAACGAAAATTTACTGAAACTAAACTTGAAAATATTACCTGTAAGTGGACTTTAACAATTTGTTAAAAATAAAAACTAAAATTTGTTATTCTTACTATTCAAACTGAATATAAATAATAAATTTATTTGTCTACTATCCAGGTCTCCAAATTGTAATATAATAGTACAGTACCTTATATTGTTCCGTCAGTTAATTTATTAACGCGTCTTTTCGTTAATTTATTTGACGCGTTTCGGGATGTAAATGCCCATCCCATCATTAGAATCTCTCGTTGACATCCGGTAGCCGTAAGGTGTTAAATGTTTTTCAAATGTGTTGTTATTTATGTGTTTTTACTTGATGTTTAACGATCTCCATTCAACGAGATATTCTGATGATGGGAACGAAAAGAGGCCACTGACGGGACAATATAAGGTAATGTCCTATTATTATAATATAAATAGATTATATTTAAATAATTCAAAATAAGCTGTGTATGGCTAAACTACTACATATAAGAGGCGTAAATAATGCTTTTCAATTGAATTGTACGAGTTCACGGCACAAGCATTTTCTGTTAACTGACTGATGCTTGCCCTTTTAGCCACTATACACACTCAAAATACTATTTATACTTAAAACAATCACTGAACACTCAGAATATGATAGTGTCCAGTGTTTACATTTGGAGCATACGAAGGAGTCCTCGACAAACCTTTGAGGACTATTTTAATACAATATATTTTTTAGAATTCAATTTTGCACAATTACTTTTGGATTCAGTCCATTTTAAGTTACCAAATATTGCTATTATAATAAATAAAGTAAAATGAAAATAGTGATTTTATTAAGGCATGATAATCTATATAATAAAAATAAAATGCTGTTCGTTGGTAAGCGATCACTTGAGAACGGCTTAACCAATTTGGCTATTTTTGTTTTAAAATGTTCATAGTAGTTCGAATTAGGTTTTTATGGAAAGAAAAATTTAAAAGTTTCCCGGAAAAGTTCAAAATTTGGGAAAACTGAACATTTTTTTTGTATGAACACCTTTTGTCCATACCTCATGAATACAGCTGTCCGGACAAAAAGCTTAGCAACTCATGTTTGTTTACATTCATTACTATAGAAACTTTACTTTGCAAATGTATAATCACTTTATTATTATTCAAAATCAAAAGCTTTTTACTTCCTCACTATTTTCTGTATAGAGAAAGTATAGTGTAGTGATCACAAAAAAATCGATGTTGAGATTTTTGTGGACGTGTACATTTTGGGACCCCTGAGTCCAAAAAAGTGTTTTTTACAAAATGTCTGTCTGTCTGTTTGTATGTATTCAAAGCTAGAGAGAAAACTATTCGATCGATTTCGAACAAATTTGCACCACACATGTCAATTAGGCCTGTATAGATGCACAAAAAAGGTTCTGAAAATTTTTAAAAAACAACTCCCCTTTTGGCCAAAAACCGCAAAAAAATTTAGTTATTATTTTTTTATAAAAAACGGGCTCTAACAGTTTTGATCAAATTTATTTGTAGCCCTTAATGTACCCAACCATATGCAAAAAATCGCATCTTTCTAAAAATTCTCATTCGACTAATAATCATAATATTTATTAGTTATTCTTCTACTTTTATAAATCACCTCTCCTACCCCACCTACAATTATGAAGTCACAGTGAATCTGTTTAATAATTTAAATATGTTTGGGAGAAATTATGTGCCAGTTTCTGGTACCGTTTATTTGTGTTAAATTAATAAACTAGAAGCAAGCACAAACACAAATCTACGAAAAATGCTTACTGAATTATAATAATTCAATCTAAACATAGGTTGTTACATATTATAAATAAAACAGCTGATTTGGATCAATAACTGAACATAATTTTAGGTTAGGCCTACAAGTCATAATTAAAGGACGTTTATTTGCAAAAAATTTGGCTAATGTAGACTCAGGTAAATATTCTTCAGAACTATCAGTTTTTTTAGATTAGGTAAAAGCAAACAACAGATTTACTGTAGTGTAGACCTACTAAATCAAACATCTAGAACAAAATGTCTTAACATATATATATAATAAATGTAAACACCTGTTCCCGTGTCGGAAAACCATCATCTTTTTTTACAAAATAAACGGTATCAGTTAACTGACACAAACTTTCTCCCAACTTACTGTAGTCAAAATAATATTGTTTTTAATCATTTTATTTACTACTTTTTAGAACAAAACAAAAAAATAATATTCTACCTACGTCAATCGTATAAAAAAATTATTGTCCCTGGCGGGATTCGATCGCGCGTCCTTTGAATTACTGGCCGTGCTCGCTACCGTGGTGCTACCCGGTATTGCCGCCGCCGCGCCGCGATGCTAGACTGACAACACAAACTTGTTTATTTTTAAACATTTCCCCATAGTTATAAAACGCCGAAGTTTTGATAAAAGCGGGTCATTTTGTTTGGCATCTTAAGCACTATAAATACTGAAAATTTGGTCAAAATCGTTAGAGCCGTTTTTGAGAAATTTGCATTTTTATCGTTTTTATGGGTTTTTAGGGGTAAATTACCCTTAAAAATTAAAAATTCCGAAAAATGAAAAAAACGACTATATATATTAGGGTTTAGTACCTACATACCAAATTTCATGAAAATCGGACCAATAGTGTCCTCTATGGTCGTGTATACATACAGACAGACTGACAGACAGACACCACTCTAAAAACACTTTTTTGGGTTCAGGGAGCAATAAAACAAAAAATTCCACTAAAAATATTTTTGGGTTCAGGGAGCATCAACACAGATAATTGCACTAAAAAATTTTTTGGGGTTCTGGGAGCACCAAAACAGATAATTCAACTGAAAATTCAAATTCGAACATTTTTACGAAAACAATACTTTCTCCATATACTACTTATAGGGTGGAGAAAGTAAAATGTATTTTTGTTGATTTGTAGGTACATATATATTTAATAAGTTGGCAACACCTTGTTCTTCTTCATCTAGTTGTAAAACCATGGCTGTCGTACATTGTAAGTTGTAATGTTGAAATGTTGTTACTGAGTAAAAATAAATGTATTTAAGGAATGTATGATCTACAATTCTTTCTTTTAAGCGACTCAACATAGTTTATTTAACGCGTTTATCGTAAAGCATTGCAATGAACGAAATAGGGATGTCACATTAAACCACTGGAATAAAATCATTTATTTGTTTTTACTGTTTGCTTGAAATTCTGACTTAATTTAATTATAACTTAAATTTTGAAACAAAACCGCATGGTCCCAAGTCAATCACATTCCAGGCACATCACACATTTCGAGCGTTTCTGCAGTGTACTGCCGATAGAATTCAACTCGCATGTAAAATGTTCAATCAGCATCCTCCTCAAACAAAATTCAACAGATACAACGATCACTCAGAATTTTTTTTTTCCAACAGCTTATCACAAATTCACAAAACGATCACAAACAAATTTATTGAAATTTGAACAGAACAACGTCTGTCGGGTCAGCTATTAATAAAATATTTCTTAAAAACCCGGTTTATTCAAATGTGTATGATTTAGCAAATATTTTAGTTGAAAATGTGAGTTAACAAGATGTAAATATAGTACATAAATGCTTACAACGTCGTTAATTCATTTAGGCCTACATTTACACGAATAGGATGAATGTAGAGTTGTGTCACGTATTAAACTTAACTTGATGGTTTAGCACTTTTACGTAAAGAGCGTATGGTTGCTTATTATGAACCAAATTGAAGATAAAACAGTGTAAATAATATACCGAATTTTCAAAAATATACAAAATGTAGTTAAAAACAAAATATGTTCACTCTCCTCAGTTACATCGTCTACATTAAAAAAATGCATTAATTTGTAAGTTTGATGTAGCCTATTTCTGTTTTTACGCATTATTCAAGACAAGTTAATATAGGCTACTTTATATTTCTATATATAAATAAACGGTACCAGGAACTGGCACATACTATTTCACAAACATATTTAAATTATTAAACAGATTCACTGTGACTTCATAATTGTAGGTGGGGTAAGAGAGGTAATTTATTAAAGTAGGACATCAACTAATAAATATTATTATTATTATCTAGAGAGAAAACTATTCGATCGATTTCGAACAAATTTATACCAAACACGTCAATTAGGCCTGTATAGATGCACGAAAAAAGGTTATAAAAAAGGTGTAAACGTAATGACGAGAAATAAAATACAATATGGAGCCATCAGCTACTAGATTTTTAATTTTTTATTAAAATAAAACTGTTTTACAAGTTTTAGCCTGACAGTCCATGCATATTTTTAAAATTTTCAAATGCCCGCCAACCCTTCTTATTTATAAAACTCAAAAACTCCTCTCCATCTAAAAGAGATTTCCCTAACCAACTCCTTCTCAGATAAATCAATATATGGCATTTGGCAACAAAATGAAACGTCCTCGAGCAAATTGCAAACGAGCAAGTGAAATTGTACTCCTTTAACCGCGGTTTGTAGTTTAGGTCAAGCAGCTCCAATCCAAGGTTGTTAGAGAAGAAGGTTGACGCATTAGACCGTTTTCGTGGTTCAAGCCAGCCAAGTGCGGTGACGTCACGCAGTGACCGGCCCTCCGATAAGTCGCACTAGCTCTGGCAGTTAATAAGCAATGCTTGGCATCTGTTCACACAGTACACATTGTATAATGTTTGTTGATGTGCATATTTGTTGTTGTAATAATGTTGACAGCGTATATCTGTGTTTGTCATATAGACAGCGAATATTTAGTTTGTATTATTATTTTGTCAATTTGCCTTTAATTTGTAAGTGATTACACTTCTCGAATATGGAATGAATACAGTAAGAAAACTTCAGCTAAAATGAGACTTAATGACAGAGACTTAACTCACTAAAACAAATTATCTCTTATTTTTTATATAGCTAAAATACAAATGACCTCTTCTATAACGTAATTAAAGACCCTAAAAGATACTGCAACTTTACATTTACTTTACTCATGATGCCTGTCGACAAATTGAAGCGTCCCAATGAATTTAAAAAATCAATAACAGGCTCAATAAGAGCTACACATCGTTAAATTTTCTTCGGTCTATGATTACCAAATTGAACAAACACTTCATATAAACCTAAATAACTAGCGTATACGATATTATAAAATGTTCTTTCCATTTTGTAAAAGTATTTTTAGTTATATACATGAATAACAATAATGTTATTATTATTTTTGCTGCAGAATCACTAATTATAACTGTGTAATTTATTCACTGTACATGGACATGGATTTTATTAAAATGCTTTATAACATTTCGACTTAAAAAAGCTATTATCTAAAACTAAAATGTAAAAAATATATGAGTTATATAGCAATTTTTGTCACTTTGTTTAACCGTTTTCTAACTTCAGAATTAGCGATGCTCTGTATTTTCTAGATTTTTTTTTCATACAAAGTTTGAGGTTCCTATAGTCCTTTATTATTATTATTGTTCTCATTTTAATTTATGATGTAATAACCTCCAATAGGAAGTCGTTACACTTTTGTGACACTGCCATTGCTAAGTCTTTCACTACATTTTGTCCATTCTTGAGTAAATTATCTCCATGGAATACTTTGAACTCCTCACAAACTTGATACAAAATAATATCATTATTATAAGGTAATTTTTTTAATTAAATATGAAACTAATTTTTTTACGTAATTACGATTTTCTTTTTCCATCATTGATCTCTAATTTTATTTCTTTGAATGTACGTAATAATAATATTTTTTTTTAAACGTTAACCTCCAACTTAACTTTTTGTGTCCACTTCAATAATATCAAATATTAATCATAAATTATAATTAGTTTATGTTAAAATAAAATGCTTACTTTTTTTCTAGCTGGCATAATTACCTGGGAACAAGTGATTTACTATATTACCTTAAAATAACAATATGTACATAAACGTTATTCCCGTATCAAACAACTGTACTTCGGGAGTTTCTGCGCCGCACCTCCTCGCGCTCATTTAAAAAACGATTTCATAATGATGTAATCATTTTATCACAAATCGGTGAATTGGATAGTTTAGATCAATTCATTGGCTACAACTTTCCCGCTGGAAGTTTGTTTATAACCCAAAAATCAAAAATTTCCTCGCTTAGTAACTTTTCCATGTCAGTCTGTGATAATTCTCAAATATTTTCAATTATTAAAATTCGAAATACCTGTGAAAATAAAAGTTTTTTATACTGTTAGAATCCGTACTTTATTTAGATTAAGAATATCTAAATTTTATTTTACTGAAGCCTTTCCATCGAGTTACAACAGCGAGTAAACGACTGCGCGCACATTACTGATATACTACCCGCTAGTGCCTGTCAGCATTGTGACGTCATAAGCGATCGATACTGGGTCACCGTAAATGATCAAAATGGTATAGTTAAAAAGCTTTAGTAGCAGTACATATCGACTTTTGTTTCTATTATATCCAGTGGAAGCGAGGTGACAGAGAGGCTAAAGGCGTTAGCCCAGTCTGTTACAGTTGGAACCTCGTAGGTTTGACCTTGTTCTATACGCTGCTCCCCCGTCTTCATTAGTCTTACTTTCATAAAGTAAAAACGTTCAGAGAAAAAGTCCATCGTTTAGTCACACAAGTGTTGTAACGTTCGCCCTAATTTTGCCCGATAACTCCTTTTTTTTCATACACCTATGCATTGCGGTTACATACACAGTAGCCCGCAGGGGCATGTAGTACTCCGTTATCTC
>JAGFPH010001910.1:186161-199926 GCA_018207615.1 Philaenus spumarius
GTTACATACACAGTAGCCCGCAGGGGCATGTAGTACTCCGTTATCTCACCACCGGCAGCACCGTCTGGACTCTCGTGCACGAAATAGCCGCTGGCTACGTTAGCCATTTTTGTTCATTAGTGAGATAGACTTTCAACGCGTTCACTAGGTCAAGTCTTGCCTGACGACTTCTAACATGTAGTTCCATTCTTTCTTCTACAAATGAGTTAATAGCTGTATACCAGGTAAAATTTATATTTTTGCTTAATATGTAGCATGTAGTCTACGATGTCTGAATTTTTCCAATAATTGCATATGTCATTTACTATTAGTTGCTATTTGTTACGTGTAAGCCATTGTATTTTGCTAAAGCAATTTGTAAGTTAATTAACCATATAAATTTTGTAAATTTTGATATTTTGTAAAGCCTACAACTATTCTAAATAGTCTAAACAGTGATTTTAATAATTAGCCTGGAAAAATACATAATTTAAACTAAATTGAACACATGTGTGATTACCTACAAGTTATATTTTGTGCTCTAAAGAGTTCCTGTAAAAGTATAATTCAGCCAGTCAATTAAAAACAGTATAATTGTTTCAGTTTGCTAGAAACAAAGAGTAACTCTGTAATAATTAACCTTGATATTAAACTAAAGTGAAACTTATGAATTATAACGTCATATTAGACCAAATTGGCACGTTCAAACAGTTTACAACAAGCCAAATTACAACATGCCTGCTGTAAACGTGCTGTATTTTCATTCTGACATAATATTTTATCTTTGGCTATTTAAAGTAACTAATGCCTATATTATGTTCTGGTTTTGTAGAGAAATCTGGTTTAACTTCCTGATTTAAGTTCCTACTACAAGTTTCCACTTAGTGCAACTCTTATCAATATGCAACTGCAATAAAATGTGATTCCACCTCCGCAACTACAACCTATTTCTACGCTGTCTTAAACAAAGTGAACTCGATTGATCGATAACTCTTTATAAAATATAAACAGAAACAGGCTATTTTAAATCAGTATGAACTTATAATAAGTTAGGCAAAGTCAGTGATTTTTCAGAAATATAAAAAGGGCTATTTAACTTTTCATGTAACTAAAAATAGTATGTTGTTGTAATATTTATATATATATATATGTTATTTATAAAATAATAAGGGCGGTGAGGTACCTATTTTTGACACCAAGGACTCCAAGAGTCAGAAATCAAAATTCTTTTTACTTATAATGACGTCATAATTCTAATAATACCTTGAGTACAAAATTTTACATTATTTTATTTTGTTTATACTTTTGGAATTGCAGTTTTTTTTTTATTACATACAATGCGCATATTTTCTTTTAATAAACGTTGGCCAACATAAAATATATCAAATAGTTTGTAAGTACTATTATAAACTAACCTTTAAGACCATTTGTACCATTTTTTAAAGTTTATTTTCTTGGATTAATTAAGTAAATTAATATTTAAATATATAATTAAATACAGGGTGGGTTTTTCTTTAATTTTTGTAAGGGAGGGAAATAAATAAATCAATCTGTCATTTTGGGGCGTATACAATTTCATTATTTTATATTAAGGGCGTATCAATTCTTTTTTTTAAATAAACAAATGTTATTGTTATAAATGTGTACATTAATTGTATTCATCCAATAACCTGTTAAGGAAAATTTCACATATCTCGACTTCGGAATTAAGGTAAGACTTGTGTCTGGTATATTTTTGCTTTTATAAACTTTCTGTATGTGCCATCCATTTTATTTGAGCCCAGTACGCATTCCACTTGTTTAGCCTTTTGGATGGTAACAGTGTTATATATGGACTCATTCCCCCTGTTTTTACCACCTCACAAATTTGCCTTCCTTTATAATAATGTTATGAAATTTAGATTAAGGGCCACCATTCATTCGAATACCAAGTTACATACGAAATTTAAACGAATTCGTATATAAACCGTCCGAAAAATATACTAAAATGCTGACTTACTCATATATTAGGAAGCACTTTCCGTGGATGTGGGGACATGACATTTGTCATGATGATAGATCTTGAAACATAAGTAAAGAGTGAAATGAAAAACTTTTATTCAAAGGCCTTACATTTTTAACGTTTTTTCTGTAATATTTGTATCTAGAATAATTAATCGACCAAAACTATGTAATATAATAATTAATTGTTGTAAATTTTACTTTAAGTAGTTAATGGTGGAGAGATTAACATTAGTGGATTACAAACTATGGTATTGATCACATGTGGTATTAACAGCTTATTAAACTTATTTCCAAATTCACATTCCATTGATTTTAAGAAAATATAAATCCATACAAATGTAATGGAAGGTACAGCCATCTCACTTCCCTCTCAATTCTCTCCCCGCCAATAATACCACTTGTGATAGGATTTCACTCGGTGAACAATTAACTTGTATAGCTTTTGTCGGGTTGGGTTTCCAACGCGGGGTGTCGTTTTTCCGTATTGATTTTTAAGTCTCACCGAATTCGTGACAATACCTTTCCCGTAGCAATCAGAGAACAGTATTTCGTATCTCAAGGCATAATTAAAATATTTCAGGGGATGGAAGTAGGGTTGGCTGAGATTAAAAGTCTATCTGAGTGAAATATTCAAAACCTGAAATGATTTAGACTAGATATTTAACGTTTATTATATCACGAAAAAATAATATTATTAAATGTGTTACTATCACAATAAAAAATCCGCCATTGTACAGAATGCGTCAATATTGTATTGCATACAATGTCTTAAATCAGATGAAAAAGTATGAAGTGAAACATACACATTGCCTAGGCAATTTGAGTAAAGCCAAAAATCCAGACTTCAGTTTCCTGTCCTGCTTTGTAATTATTTCGTTCCGGAGACTGCTTACTTTACTTCACGATCTGCAGCTTTTCCTTTGTTTACTCATACTTTGTTAATCTGGACAATGAATCAGTTGAAAATAATCTTTGGTCTTAGAATAACTTCAACGTTAATAACTGTGAAACAGGAGAACACAACCAGTAATAGCAAGTTGTATACAGGTAAAATATTTAATTACTTATAACCCTATCTTCTTCTGGAAAGATTTACATGGAAGCAGAATGGCAAAGAGGTTAAAACCACTCGTCCAGTCTTCCAACCTCCAACACAAGTTACGTAGTTTGAACCTAGTTGTTTACCTTTAAACGACTAAGTAACAGTCATACTAAGTTTACATTTGAAATTTCTTAAAAAAACTACATCCAACCCATAAAACATGCATTTGGGGCCTTGGGATTACTTCAAATTCTTTAGTGCGAAATAATGGGGAGGGGGGGGTCAATTCAAACCAAGTGTCTGAACTCTTTCGTATGATCGTTAAATTTACAGATCAAGTGACCTTTTACCACTGCATATTGTAGAAATATGTCATCAGATTTAATTTATATTAGTTATATCACAAAGTCACATTTCTTTTGCTTCAGGAAGAAAAATGTAAATGTGAAGATATCCAATAAAAGAAATCAGATATCTATCGAAATAAGTATTACATCGATAAAGAAGTACCTAACACATTAAAAGTATAAACTGCAGTGATTATTATTACAGTATTTCATTTGACATGCAATACAATACTTAAAGAAATAATGTATAGACATCGACGTAGAACGTAAATAAAACTTTACATTAACTGTAATGGTTTCAGAATATTCATTACCCGAAAATAACAGAATGCGCGCCATTACATCTTCATATCAGACAAAATATTTTGTAAGTTTATATGGTTGCTTTCAAACAAATTGTTTTTATTTGTACTTAGAGCAAGTAAGACTGTTCAATGTCTGAAGAAATTGCATTTACGTTATGTTTAGCAATTTATATAACATGTTTGAATTGAACTGCGACTGTAAATAAAATGTAACTTCTAAGTTATTTACATTGGAACTGTCTTCATTCAACCCCCCCCCCCCCCTTAGCACACACAAGTGTGTTAGTTTACTAAAGTGAAGCACTGAACTGACATCTAAAAAAAAGTACCAGAGTCAACTCAGTATATTTTAACACTCTGTTTTAAAGTTAATTTCTAATGATTGATTGTTTGATTGTTTACTTATTTATAATTGTTTATTCAAACATTTGCCTTCATTTGAGTATACAAAATATTCCTGAAAGAACGTATCACCTCAAGTTATCAAGTATATACAGTACTTTCAATATTAAAACATTAACTAAAACGAATAGCAAACAAAAGGCATAACCAGGACCTGGCGAACGGGTGTCGTGTAGAAATAAAGGCGTTACGTAGGCAATTTGATTACAAGTAAATAATTATTACCTTGTAAATCAAAATAATGAGAAGGGACAGACAGGCAATAAGTCTACCAGTTTATAATGTTCACACTTTTTGATTAACTTATAACTAAAGTGTGAATAAACAATTCATTTTTAACTATTTTAGTTTAAACTATAAATATTTTTAACTTTTAAACGATACATGTATTACAATGAGAAGCTCAGGAGTAAACAATTAGAACTGTTTTAACGCAAAAATACAACCAATTACAAACTGAAATAGAAATCATAGGTCATACTTCAGTCACACTAGAAATTATGTTGTTACATTTTAGATAAATTTTGCACGATTCTTTTTCATGTAGATACAAAAAAATCAGCTCTCGAATTTTTATTATTTTGGTTTAATGGATTAAAACTGGTGTACCAACCCTCAAAAATAAATATTCATTACTTCACTTCCCTTGAAGATAGAAAGCTGAAATTCTTACTACATTTATTTCATAAATGGTACATATAAAAAGTAAACCCATCAAATGTAGGTCATTATTTTCTAAAAAATTTTAATTGGGTAACCACCTACATCCAATAAACATAAACTCAACTACAGTAACCTTAAGTTAGTTATATAAGTTAGAGAACCTGAAATTTTGTAAATAGTATTCTTAGATGATATACAAGAAAGAAAAACCATTTCGATTACTTGAGTCCAAGGGGTGGAATGGGATAACTTTCCTAAAAATAAATAATAATCTGAAAAAGATAGACACCTGAAATTTGGCACATATAACTTTTAAGATATACTCGTATATAGGAAAGTAAAATAATAGCATTTCGAGGTGGTCATGTATGTAGGTTTAAATGAGAAACAGTCGCTTTGGACGAAACTCATTATAAGGTTTTGGGCCAAGGAACTAATCTGAATTCACTTTTCCAGTGTAATGGTAAAGGATCAATATTTACCCGATAAATATTTATTTCATTTATTTATTGATATCTGCGAGCAAAGCTACGGGTAGTTGTTAAAGAGATAAGGTAGTCTTGTAGTTGGGGGGGGGGGGGTAGAGACGCGCATGTCCACTCCGCTAAACTGGTATGTAGGCCTAGTTACTGGCGTACGGTTTACTTGAGTCAATTCTGCCACACCAACACCCCATTCGTATTTATTACTCTAATCAGGGGTTCTCAACCTTTCAGGATCTGTGCCCCCCTTTGAACACTGATGTGAGGTTACGCCTGCCTCCATTCCACCTCCATATGTAGTACAATCGGAATTTAAAACTGAAGCTGGTTATTAAATGAAAATACAGGTAATTCCACACACAAAATTTAATATTACTACACATAACTTTATTTTGAACATATTATTATCAGAACATATGAAATGAAAGATCTAAATACAAATTTATTTGTGATAGACTAGGATCTATTTTAGGTTGGCATCTAAAACCATCATTTTTACAACATTAATGAGAGGGCTGATTGTCCTTGACAATATTCTATTTTTTAATACACTCCCTTGAAATTCTTCTACGCTCCCTAGTTTGAGAACCCCTGCTCTAATGGGTAATTATAAAATAAAGACGTTAAACAAAATGAAACTATGGAGTTAGCACAGCTGACTCTGAAATGTGTTTCATATTCGAATGCAGTGAGGACTATAGATGTTTGTGTACATTATATAGATGGAGGATTAAAAGAGTGGAAACGGCCACATATTTTGAAATAAATGCTAATATGTGTTTTTTTTAACTCAGATATCGATTGGCAGTTTTCTCCATCCATTTTCTCTTGACAGTTCTCATTGAATCTTGTATCGGATGCCCTTTCACCTTAAAATATGTTTTATTCAAAATGGCGGATCCAAGATGGCTGACCAAATTTATTAACATTGAAAATTTTGTATTGGAGAAATGTATAACTGCACTTGCATTTCTCTTCTACAAACATTTTAATTTCTAATTACTAAGAAATTTAAAAAACTGTTCACGCACCCTTAGCATATACAAGCGATATTGTTTAAATTTGTATTGTGTGTGAAAAAAATGTTACCCAACATCTGTTTAATTTATAGAAAAGAGATAATCACTACACCAAAGTAAAGTTAAGAATGTACGTTAACTTGAACAAAGAAACCGACTTTGAAAGGCTTCAAACAACCCAAGTTTGGAACTGCCATTAAGGGATCACAAGTTTACCCGACCAAGCTTTCTTCGTGCTTACGTTACAAAACCTAACTTCACTACACTACTTTTATTGCCACCGACGGCAGTATGTCAATTGAATGCACAAGAACCTGTATTTTTGAAGTGTACAAATTGCTGCGGTGAATCGGATTTCACGCTTTTTCTGTCACGCTCTAATCCGTCACCCTATTCTCTACTACATATAAGTACATATGTGTAGGCTATATAGCAGAGTATAGTTTACTTGATAATACCTCTAAAATGGACGTTGTGCTTCCTCATTTCATAAATTGTATTTTTATTCAATATTTAATATACTTTTGAAGTGTTCATCAGAATATCAAAATAGAAGTTTACACTTCTCCTGTGTGGTTTTAAGCACACCTGCAATTTTTGTACGTTTTTCGAGTAATTTAAATTATTAAAAACATTTGTTTACACACAACAAAATGAGGCTATAAAAGAGTTTAAATTTTTGTAAATAACTAATGTAAATCATATAGGTTAGTAGATGAAAAATGTTATTGGCGCAGCGCAATCAGCTAGTGTGTTGCCCAGGTTGCTACTGTTGGACCCTCCAACGCACAGTTTTCAGCCTACTGGTTGGAACTCCGGACTTAAGTTGGCAGTACGGGAAAGGCTATGATAATGCATTTAATAATAAATATGCAGTTTCCGTACTACTACCCGCACTGCTGACATCGAGTGCTCTGTGAATTCACTGAATGTGTAGATGATGACGTAATTTTGTAAATGGTATCAAATTAAAGCTAATAAAACTGTCTTTCCTCATGTGACACCAAGAAATGTATATACATTTGTAATATATTATGTATAGGCTTTTATAAATGAAACGTAACTGAAAAGTACATAATAAATGTAGTAAGGGTGGATTATTTTAAATTTTCGGTCAGGCAACTGTTTCAAGCGGGAAAGTTGTACAAAAATAGATAAATTTAATTTTTGTAATTTGACTTTTTTTACTTGGGCTGCTTAGTTTAGGCAGTAAGGAGCCGCAGAAGTCAAAAGTTATCATTGTGTACTTGTAAGTGGCGCGGTGCCATCGCAGTGTTTCTGCTTGCCTTTATATAAATTTAAACGCAACAGTTTTATATTTTTTATACTAATGTACCCTTATAATATATATTATGTAATGTGGTTTCTCAAACACACCCTAAACTAGCCGAGAACAAACTAACACTGAACAATGAAATGGGACAGAAGCTATTCCTTCCTTATCTGTTTACAGGAAAAGCCAGAGCATTATGTTATTTCTGTTGTCACAACACATAACTGCGCCAAAACAGTTCCTTCATAACAAATATAATGTTATGTGTAGTCTTGGGTTTCTTTTTGTTTTTATGGTTACTGCAAAACAATCTTATAACATTCTGTAGACTACATTCTTTTTTTTATTATTTATTATACAGCAATAATTGTATTTTGTCGACATTTATTTTGTATATACTGTTCACAATACTGAATATAAGTTGAAGACAAGGTGGTAACTATAAGTTGTGGACATCCTTTTTAACGCATCTGCGATTAGTACCGATATCGCCTTTGTCGAATATAGTCCGCATGTCCCATAGTATAGCAACCACCCTCGTGGGCACACTAAACATTGTTTCCTCCACTTGCATGAAATAATAAAAAAGTTAAAATAAGTAAGTCTCTTAAAAGAAATCAACTAAACGTAAGTAAAGCTGGATATTTTATATGAACGATTAGGATTAATTACCTAGGCAAAATAATTAGGCCTATTCATAAACTTAAAGGCAACCTAAAAATTAGAAGTACAGATTGTTCCAAAGTTCAAATTATTAAATCAGTTGTTAATGAGAGATATAATAATTACATGAAAGTATAGAGTAAACAGCTGATTATTGTTATACGTTAAATCTTCAATCAACTAAGCTAATTATTTTTAATGGTCATACGAGCATAAATTGAAAGTTAACGTTTTTTAACTATTTATAAGTCTTGCATTTGAATTATTTTTTAATTTCTGTTTTTCCACCAACTTGAAATCATAACCTTTAGATTGACGTCATTTTACTTACCAGTTCAAATTTTTAATTTTTACATAACATTATATAACTAACACAGTAATTTTAAACGCTTACACAAGTCTGGGGCTACAAACAACACGTGCAGGTAAAAAGATTTGAAAATTATTTGTTAAACTTCGTGTTTAATTTATAGGAATGCAACACATTTTGTTTTGTATACATTAATTTAGATAAGTTGTGTTGTGTAGACGTTTAAATTGCATATTAACTACACAGAAGCCTTAAACATGTCGAACGATAGGCTACTTAATTGTTTTGTCAATAAAATAATAATTAAAACCCATTTCTGGTAAAGGAATGACAGTCAATAATCAATGTACTGTATTTACGAAGATACTACCTGGTTAGAGAGACTGGCAAGGACAGATGTTTCCTTTGACGAAAGCTATACATCACAGAAGTAAAACTTTGGGTTGCTTGTAAATCCTCTTACTATCATTTTTACAGGAGTTAAATTTAAGCGACCTACAGAATCTATCTAATCCAACAGAATAAATCAAAATTATTGTATTTAATCTACAGGGTAGATGGATCATTATCTTATTTTAATTGTTCTTTTTGTAAGCTAAAGAAACTTTTTTCTTTTTTTTTTAGGAATTGTTATTTCCGAAAAACTTAACTTTATGAGAAAAATTTAATAATTTTTGAATGTGAGAGGCTGTAATATGTTAATTTTCATGGCGGTATTGGTTTAGTATGTATATTATGTAAAGGAATTACCAGCTGACCCGTCTGAATATTTCTCAAGTTAGAAGTACTTACCTGATTTACTACGTTGATTTAATTCAGTTAATTACATTTATTTATTTATTTACGTAAGTTTATAACGCTTTACGTTGATTTAATTTGATTGATTTGCGTGATAGATTACACTTACATTATATCATGTTAGGTAAACAGACTGTTAGTAGAATGCGCCTTTCATTAGGAATAATATTAACTGTCATATGCATGTTTTTTAATCAATTTGTTTAACGAAAACATTAATTTTAAGTTATTTTTCTATTTTCCGTCAATAGTGGCGAACATAAGACTTAAAATTATGTTTGAAACATAAATGTTGATGAATAATTAAGGGAGATAAAATGGCGTTACCACAAAACACACACACACACACACACACACACATTTGAGTATATATATGATTACAAATGATAATACTTGTTTGTATATACAAGATGGGTGAACAGTCTGAGAACTGCTTAATATTTCGTATATAAGGAAAATTTGAAGGTAGATGTGATTGAGGAACCTACTGTATGTAAAAATATTATTTTATTAAAATGTCAAAAAATTGGTCCGCCATATTGAATGTAACTTTTTTAAATAGGAAATTGGTCAAATGTGATACATTATTTCAATGCAGAATTTTAAGACAAATATTTGCATTTATTTACATTAAATCATATCATTTAGGTAGTGTAAAAATTAATTAAAGTACAGGATTTATCGCCTTACCTGTCAAATTTTAATGTTGAATACAATTAAACATTAAACAAATAAAAGAGCACTGTGGCGACAAAATCACACTGATTTAAATAAAAACCCGAACCACAAAACAAGGAGCAAAAACTATAACTAAACAACTAAATTGTAAGTTAAGTAAACATTATCAAACAATCAAATCATAAGGTATTAATTTAATGTACATCAGTTTTAACAATAATGAACAAAAATAATAATAATAATAATGATATTATTATTAAAGTAATAATATTTAAATGATATGATTCCATGTAAATAAACGCAAATATCTTCAGAACGATTTGAGATATGAATGTGCGGTTTTCACCATTGATTTTGTCTTAAAATTCTGCATTGAAATGATGCGTCACATGTCCTCTTTCCTATTTAAAAAAAAGTTACATCAAAATGGCGCATCCAAGTTGTCGGACCAAATTTTCGACATTTCAATAAAATAGTATTTTTACATAGAGTAGGTTCCTCAATCACATCTACCTTCAAATGTTCCTTATAAACGAAATATTAAGCCGTTTTCAGACTTTTCACCCACCCTATCTATATATTGTATTGCATAGAAATTCACAACCAGAATCCAACTACAAATCTTCAAATGTCTAATCAGACCTAAATTTTGCTACTGTTTATTTTTATATATAGACACCGTTATAAAATTAGTTTAATAAACGGTACCAGGAACTGGCACATACTTTCTCACAAATACATTTAAATTACTAAACAGATTCACTGTGACTTGTAGGGTGGTGTAGGAGAGTTTTTTTATTAAAGTTGGAGATTAACTAATAAATATTATTATTATTATCTAGAGAGAAAACTATTCGATCGATTTCGAAAAAATTTGAACCAAACACGTCAATTAGGTCTTCATAGATGCACGTAAAATGGTTTTGAAATTTTTTTTAAAACAACCCGCTTTATTGCCAAAAAACCCCCAAAAAACAGTTATTATTATTATTATTAGCTAAACGAGAATTTTTAGAAAGATACGGGTTTCTGTATATGGTAGGGCACATTAAAGGCTACAAATAAGCCAAATTTTATCAAAATCGTTAGAGCCGTTTTTTTATAAAAAAATAATAACTGATTTTTTGGGGGTTTTTTGGCCAAAAAGGGGGTTGTTTTTCAAAATTGTTCAAAACCCTTTTTCGTGCATCTATACAGGCGTACTGGACATGTCTGGTGCAAATTTGGTTGAAATCGATCGAATAGTTTTCTCTCTAGCTTTGTATACATACAGACATACAGACATACAGACATACATACAGACATACAGACATACAGACATACATACAGACATACATACAGACATACAGACAGACATTTTGTAAAAACCACTTTTTTGGACTCAGGGGGTCCCAAAACGGATATTTCCACAAAAATCTCAACATCGATTTTTTTTGCGATCACTATACTTTCTCTATACTATAGTATAGTGTTATTCTTTTAGATTAGACTTAAAAAGACGAAGAAACACCTTGATGTTCCAAACTAAAGCCGGTTCTACACGATGCTAGGAACGCTAGCTCCAATGTTGGACCGAACGTTTGGGACAAGTAAGTTCGACAGATGGTACAGCGAATGTTCCTGCTACACGGTGAATCGAATGTTTGATCCAATATTTAAGAAAACAGTTTGGTTCAAACGTTGCATAAATGGATGAGGATGACAGTCTATGATAATATATGTTTTAATTGTACACATTTAACGGGTTAAAAATCCCCACATCATATTTAGGCAGGCCTAAATAAAATTTGTTTTTAAAATAGTAAATGTTTTAAATTATATGTTTTAAATGTATAGTATCTAATTATCGGTAATCTGTTTCTGATTTTTCACGGGAACTTACTAGTATCAAGTATGAATATAAATTGTAGCCTACTTAGGCTACCTGTAAAAATTTAAATGAATAATATTATACTGATTAAAAATATTAAACACAGAGATAAACATAAACAAGACGGGTCTTTGGTGTATAGAGAGTAAATAGTGCTTCATATGAACGAGTCGTGTAGCCGTTGAATCGAACCAACGAACATTTTCCTTCAAACGTTGGAGGCATCCCATTGACTCGGTGCAAAAATACCGACATCGGCCCGAACATGGTCAAATGCGAATGTTCGACGCTCGCCATTGGACGCTCGTAGGTTTGAACAACGGCCACACGATGTGATGAACCATCAAACGTCCAACGTTGGAAGGTGTTCGTAGCATCGTGTAGAACCGGCTTAACTAGTGACCCCATGCTACCAACGCTTATGTTTCTCAATAGTTTATACACGGTAGTTATCGGATCATTTCGAATTAGTGCTTGTCTTTACTGGTTGAGGTTCACGACCAAAGATCACGTAGTTCGTTTCCATCTTACCCAACATCGTTTAAGTGACTTACACTAATCATGCACTCAAAGACATACATTTACAAACATATTTTAAAATCTCGAGATGGAATTACATTTATCATAAATTCAAGGTAAATTACTTCCATAATAGTACTTCGTTACTTCCTGTACATTTGGATTACAACTGACATGGAACCTGGAAAGTCGAACTAAAACAACTAATGTCAAGTTAAAACATTTATTATTCGACGTACGAAACATGTCACCTTGAACTCTTTACAATCACTGAACATTCCTATTTATGTTTAAGCACCCCTCGTAAAATATTTACACATAGATGTAAAGAAAATCGAAAAGGGTGATTTCATTGAAGAAGGTTTTTATTTCAAACCACCACAATCAAGTCAAAGGGTGAGGGTGGGGGTGTTCGGTTTTATGGTGATGGTAAACGTAAAACGAAACCTTCAATGCCAACATTTGAATGTAAATTGCAAAGCGGGGTGTAAAGGGTAAGAATCAATACGTATCACTAAAGCTAGAACGTTTTACAATAAAAACACAACTTGGATCGTTCGTAGAAAATATATGTCAACTGTGTGTTATTTAATTACACTTTTTAGTATGTATGTGACCAGTAAATCAACGAAAATTATTAAAAACTAATATGCTATTTATTTGTCAAACGCTGTTTAACAAATAATGCGTAATTTTCTGTGACACGGCAGGTAGTACCCATTTAAATGTTATGTATTAAACTTGTATAGGTATACATGCCCGAACATCCACCGTGACATTTTCCTACAAGCTTGATACTATTTATAGGAGATAATGCCCGCAATCTAGATGTTTTAAGCTGGTCGGTAGAGTGGCGCGGCGCTGCTCCGTGCGGTCTTCGCTTGGAGAGTCTCGTCCACTCAGAGCGCGGCGCGGCGCAGTAGCTTTCCGACCATTTTGGTCACCTGATATTCGTCACCAAATCAAAGGTTTATTCGTTTGATCAAATTTTGTGATTCAAGTAACACTATGTGAAATACGTTTACAAAACAATAATTTACAAACCTCTACAGTTTGTTTGATTTATTCTTTGATTTATACAAATAGTTCAATTCTTTGATTTATTCTCTGCACATTGTTATAATAATATTTCATTTTTAGGCAAAGCATATATCCTAAATTATTATTCAAACTAGGACTAGTCTTATAGCAGAAACATAAAAACTGGTATTTTCAAAATAAGAAATTTTATTTTCTATATATATAAAAGCCAAAACCCACTGACTCACTGACTCACTGAAACACTCATCACGATTTCTCAAAAACTACCGAACGGATTGGAATGAAATTTGGTATGTAGCTTCCTCTAGGGCCATAGGTGCTCACTAAGAAAGGGTTTGAAAAAATTCGAAATTTTAGGGGGGTTTGGGGG
>JAGFPH010001910.1:200026-211206 GCA_018207615.1 Philaenus spumarius
ATTCGAAATTTTAGGGGGGGTTTGGGGGGATCAAAGTTATTAAAAAATGACTTCTTCAAAACTACCGAACGGATTGGAATGAAATTTGGTATGTAGCTTCCTCTAGGGCCATAGGTGCTCACTAAGAAAGGGTTTGAAAAAAATTGAAATTTTAGGGGGGTTTGGGGGGATCAAAGTTATTAAAAAATGACTTCTTCAAAACTACCGAATGGATTGGAATGAAATTTGGTATGTAGCTTCCTCTAGGGCCATAGGTGCTTACTAAGAAAGGGTTTGAAAAAAAATCGAAATTTTAGGGGGGTTTGGGGATCAAAGTTATTAAATCACGATTTCTTCAAAACTACCGAACGGATTTTAATGCAATTTGGTATGTAGCTTCCTCTAGGGCCATAGGTGCTCGCTAAGAAAGGGTATGAAAAATTTCGATATTTTAGGAGGGGTTTGGGGGGATCAAAGTTACTAAAATCGTAATTTTAGATCTTTTATGATTATGACAATAGTGCTTTTATTATTTAAGATCTATATATATAAAAGCCAAATACCACTCACTGACTGAACACTTAAAAAGAATACAATTACGTTAAAAAGACTAAAAATACCAACCACCACGGGCAACGCCGTACGGGTCAGCTAGATATATATATTTTATACAGTTCTATTTAGAACTAAACTACCAAACTTTCGTACATTTTGAAAAAAAAATACAAACAATTTTTACTACTTTTTATGTAGGAATAAAGTTGAAATTTTCCTTCTGTTACTGAACATTCTTTGTTTCTTGAGCCAATAACTTTGTAAATTTTACATCAATCAATTTTTACTGTCATAATGAATTCTTTGAACTTTTCTCTACAAAAAAGATATGGATCACTGTAGGACTGGTTTATAATTACTATATTTGGCGAAGTTTTGAAAATATGCTTGCATACGCAACGAAATGGCTTTTCATTGCAAAAAATTTGCATTTACAGTTTAAGGGTTTTAATTAACATACATGAACTTGAGACATTACGTTTTTGAAATGAACAACAGATTGGTTGCACTGTTGTATTAACTCAAATAATAATCTTTAACTTTGTCGCAAAAAGTTTTCATATTTCCTAAAAAATACAAATTTTTCAACACAATTATAATATTTTCTACATTTTGTATGAAACAAACCCTTACTTATTTATATTTGCCATAGTTTTTTCTAAAAGGTGAAATACTTTTTTTGTATAAATATTGTATGCAAGTAGGTAAAATTGTAAGGAAGAGAGGCAAATATTTTTTTGTTAGTAATGAATCTACAAAATAGACTTATCTTTGAATTGTGACAAGTGCAGAAAGACTTTATTGTGGTTGTAGCTCAGGTGCCGATATGAGAGTTGGATAGGTGCGAATGTTGCCGAGTACAGACGAAGTTATCTGAACCCAACAAATTCCGACCGAGGCCTCGTTCACCGAGAGGCACTGCTCGGTACCGATTTTCAACAGTTTTCCATTTATTCGAAAACAGCTCCACGCCACGCTACCTCGTCTAATGGACGAAGCTTTTATGTTAGAATTTAAATAAATTTTCCTTTTTCTTGGAAAAATTCTTCTTCTAATTTTTCAACTTAAGAAATTAAATTAACAAGTTATTGCCAAATGTTTGCTCTAAATAATAAACCATATTAGGTTGTTCTAGCTCGCATAGTTTTTAAGTAATATGATTCTAAACAAAATTATTATTTCGTCGTAAATAAATTTTGTTTGAGAGCGGTAGTTTTCCGTGCCGCGCCTCTCTACCGACCTACTGTGCGTCCGGACTTTAGTTGGCAGTACGGGAAAGGCCTATGCTAATGAATTTCACATGAAGTTTCCGTACTACTACCCACACTGCTGACATCGGCCGCTCTATGAATTCACTGAATGTGTAGATGATGACGTAATTTTTTAAATGGTATCAAATTAAAGCTAATAAAATTTTCTTTCCTCATGTGAGACCAAAAAATGCATATACATTTTATAAATATTTTGTATAGGCAGAAACGCAACTGAGAAAGCCATAATAAATGTAGTAAGCGACGATTTTTTTTTTAATTTCGGTCAGGCAACTGTTTCAAGCGGGAAAGTTGTACAAAAGAAGATAAATTTTATTTTTGTAATTTGACTTTTTTACTTGGGCTGCTTAGTTTAGGCAGTAAGAGCCGCAGAAGTCTTGAGTTATCATTTTATTTGGAAGTGGTGCGGTCCCATTGCAGTGTTTCTGCTTGCATTTATATAAATTTAAACGCAATGTTTAACATGTTTATATTTTTTACACTAATACACCATTGTATGTAATGTGGTTTCACGAAGATGATAGAAAACCATTGTGCTCTTGTCATTAGGTGAATGATAACACAACAAGCAAATAATAACTAATGTTTCATTATACAAAAATAATATTATTTGTAGTCTTGAGTTTCTTTGTTTGTTTATGGTTACGCCAAAACAATCTTATAACACACTGTAGACTGCATTCCTTTTTTTTATTATTACACAGCCGTAATTGTATTTTATCGACATTTATTTCTTCTTACATCATTTTTATATTACTGTTCACAATACTGAATATAAGTTGAAAACTAGATGGTAACTATATCTTGTGAACATCCTTTTTAATGTATCTGTGAGTAACGAAAACGCCTTTGGCTTTGTCGACATGCAGACGCGTCACGCCGACATACATCGTCCATAATATGTCCTGTACTGCCAACTAAAGCCCGGACTCCCAGTAGTGGCCGACCAGCTTGGGTCGCCGGAATACTACCCCCCGGAAAACTACCCCCGCCCCCCAAGCAGGTTCCTACGTCATTTTGACGTCAGAGATTGGGGGGGCAGTTTTCCAGTCACGCACACTCAAGTTTCGATGCGTTTGTATTATCACTTTATATAATTAGAATTAAAAAAACTAGAGGACTAACCTAAACTGTTTAGTCACAGTATGTTTCCGATAACAGTATAATTGTAGGAACCTGCTTGGGGGGGTAGTTTTCCGGTGGGTAGTATTCCGGCGACCCGCTTTTGCTAGGGGGGGTAGTATTCCAGTCGCGGACACGGCTCCCATATTGGTTAGTTGGCAGATTTCGTGACGTCACGTTTCACCTGGGGGGATAGTTTTCCGGGGGGTAGTATTCCGCATCCCCACCAGCTTTACCGAGCATTATCTCGATAAAGTTAACGGTTAAACCTAACTCTAGTGTTAGAATTGATTTAGAGTATAATTCTTTAATAAGAAGAACATTATCTAAGTGTAATTTGATCTAACTGGATCATACTGGCAGTAATACTTTTTTAAAGTTAGTTTGGAAATATAAAGGTTCAAAAATTTAATATCGACAGTATTGAGAACAGTTTTATTCAAAATGAGATAATTTTTCTCTACAAGTTAGTGAACTCCTGTTTGGCTCCAGTTGATATTGCCGAAGGTGATCATATGTATGGTCTGGAGGAGTATGGTGCTATTCTGAGTATATATATATATATAATAGACACGATAAATGTCATAGTTTTGCACAACTTACTTCCAGACAGATGCAAAAAATACAAACTTGGCATCCGTTTGGCCAGCGCATCCCAGTTGCAAAACCCATAAATAAAATGCATACCTGCATCTTTCCAATTTTAAAATGACACGGGTGTTACTTCACTACCTACTTTATTTACTGACCCGCATTTATCTTATCTTATATTTGTGAAATTATATTGGAATGTTGTTGCCTGTTATCTCAGTTATTTAGTTTGTGAACATTTTTATCCTTTAGTACGGTACAGGGTACAGTATTTATTTCAGCATACCACGTTTTTTCGTATTCCTCTTGTTAAGTACTCTTTAAAAAGCGGAACTGATTTTCTTAATCATCCTTGTTGGAAATTTTATGTAGATCCTGAAAATGGTGTTAAACTTAACAAAACAAGCAAGCATAGCCAAAGAATTTCAGTTTTACTTGCTCTAGTACCGATTTTTGAAATAAATCTTAAAATATTTATTAATCCAGGACCATGGCAGTAAAACAATGTTATACGCATTATGTTGTCATTAGCACCAAATAGTTTATCGCCAGCCGCCCTGTATGTGTATTACTGTAAACAAGAATTTCCTGAGAATACTAATCCAGTAAATTCACAAAATCTGTAAATATTGTGTTTCATAAACGTAACGAATCGTTTTAACCCATTTTTATTTTTTACCGTAACCGTTTAAATTTAAAGCGAGTAGACTACATTATTCAATTATATTATACGCAAACTCATTATTTAATGGTTAGGCTACAGAAAATGTGAAGCACAAATTGAATTAATTATTAAGGAACACAAAAAGATACTCAAGAACTCGCGGTGGAAAAAGACAAAACCCTAGCTCTAAGGAACACAAGTGTACCACAAAGATACGAGTTTTATTGAGAGGCAATCTCTTTCGTCTTCTACCTAAGCTCATTCATTATTAATAAAGTTTATCTACAAGTTTGAGGGCTGCTAAACCCAAAAGTCTGTTAGGGTTTTTAATTTGTATCGCACGCAAAATTAGCTCTGGATTTCTAGCCATAGCTACTGAAGCTAGAAGTCCACAGTAGATTTCTAGCCAAAATTTAAGTGTTAAGGACATATTATAAATCCTTAGATTTATCCGATACTTATTTTTAAATGCATTCATGTACCGTACCTAATTTTACTTCCTATGTATAATTTTAAATATATGTTAAATAAAATAAAATAAATAAACACAGTTGTAACGATTTTCAGAGAGAAAAAACAATATTTAATAGTAAAAACAAGGAAAAAGTAGTAGATAAATAAAAATAAATTGTTAAACATTAGGTTAGTTTAGTTTAAGTTAGTTTAGGTTAAGTTACGTTCGGTTAAGGTAAGATAGTTTATGTTAGGTATTTGCGTCACAAATATATAATGTACGGCTTATAACTATGTATCAGAAAAGTTTAAATGCATGTTCATTAGATAGGCTAGGTTAAATTAAGTTACTTAAGTTAGGTTACTCAGGTCAGTTAGGTTTAATTTACGTTATGTTATATTTGCGTAGGCTATTTTACGTAAGGGATATGCCTGGTAAATATTTTAAGGTTTATAATTAAAATAATTAAAATGCATGTTCGTTAATTTATGTTAAGTTAATGTAGGTCAAATTAGGTAAGGCTAGGTTAAATTAGTTTAGGTTAAGAAATGTTACTTAGGTCAGGATAGGTTACTTAGGTTAGGTTAGTTTAAGTTAATTTAGGTCGAGGTTGAGTAGTTTATGTAAGGGATTTACCTAGTAAATAATGTGTGGCTTATGATTATTTATTTGAATAATTAAAATGCGTTTTCGTTAGAACAGGTTAGGTGAAGCTATTATTCTATGTTCGAACATTAACAATATATTGTCAATGCATACTATGGTCATGGAATTTATTTTATTTTATACATTATTGCATGTGTCCTTACTAGTCTTGCAAAATGAACAAACCCACATTCTATTATGATGCAAGTTTTTCACAACAAATTATAAAAAAACACAAACAAAAATTTTCATGACAATAACCTTAAACAAATCCTTTTGAATATCATCTAATAAGAAACTAATTCCCGAACAATCTCATTGACCGTTGTTTATAACAAAACGAACCAATAATATCCCAAGTCTTAAAAGGTTATTTACAGCCCAAACATGTTTTTTTAAACACAATTTTAATTTCAATATGGCGGTTAATATTTGTATAAAACTCAAATTTACAACATTCTATAATATTTACTAAGCTTACCGTATTAAGAAAACTTTTATTCTTGGGTATTTATACTTTATTCAAACTGCAGGTCTTTAAATAATACGTTTAAAACAATTTCGTAGACAAAACCAGATACAAAAACCGCCCTTGAACGAAAACAGTTGTTAATTGAAATATTGAAAATTTATATAGTGTTCAAAATATTTCTTACTTAAAATTCGGTTGATATTTTGTACATCCCCTTAAAGCACCCTCAACGAAGGACAACCTGAACAGGTGTTCGGTATAATTGATAACAACAATACGAAAAGCACAGAGAAAAATCATTAACCAAACCAAGGACGTCAAAATTTGTAAACTAACAGACAACACTATAGGCTACACAGCGTAACTGTTTTCTACAACTGTGAACTGTTGCCAAGTCAAACTAAAGGACGAGAAGGAAGTCATATACTTCCTAAGGAATAGCTATTTAACTTTACATTACTGAATGGTTAGTATTGACTCAAACTCGATAAACGTGTGTATATTATGTATTTTATCTGTGCTTAGAGTAATGATCCCAAATTATTATATTTTCTTTGCCAACATATTCTCAGCAAGGCTTATAATTAAGGTTAATTGTTAGTTCACTAAACCCCATTGACGGAGGATATTAAAAGGTTTTAAATCCTAGAGGCTTAGAAGCTTCCAAGGATAAGACCTTGTACTAGTAATTTACCTTTATTATAAGTACAACATTTTGGTTAAAGGAAAACTTAGGCTATTATAATGTATACAAAGCATGAGATGGGAGGTATAGATGGGATCGAGGAGATAGCACAGTACTTTATACAGCGTGTTCTGTAACTCTTGTAAAATAGCAATGGATGAGAGTTCAAGAGTTTTAAGATCTTGAGTTGATAATTCTTTAAGAATAACACAAATAACGCAACAATTACAAGGAAACACTACAGTAAATAATGTAAATCAACAAGGTGAAAAACATTTCAGTTTAAAAAAACCCGTTATTAGACGTTTAGATTAAATTAAATAGTGTCAGGGAAATATCTGGAAACGCAACATATCACATTAACTAATGAAATTCATAACATAATTTATAACATAACAAATGAAATAAAAACATTACATGAATAAATTTCAATAAAGATTGATTTATCTGGAAGAAAGGTTTGTCTTTAGCTGAAATGTAAATGCTACCGACACACAACGAGGAGCTTTATTATTACTTATACCCAGGCACAAAACTGATATATTTGAAATCCGTTCACTGTGACAGCATGTAGGCTATGGAATTCATTGCCGGAGAGTTTGAAATGAATCAACGACCCTGTTCAGTTCAAGAGAAGGCTTTGGGGTTGTTGGTTCTGCGACAGTTTTTGGTAGTTT
The DNA here is from genome assembly GCA_018207615.1 of Philaenus spumarius. Taxonomy (NCBI): domain Eukaryota; kingdom Metazoa; phylum Arthropoda; class Insecta; order Hemiptera; family Aphrophoridae; genus Philaenus; species Philaenus spumarius. The sequence continues at coordinate 207,142 of JAGFPH010001910.1, forward strand.
CGGGCGCTCGGGCGGGTTTTGAGGCATGTTCTTGAATGTGTGTGTGTTTGAGAGTGTAAGTGTGTGTATATATATATGTTTATGTATTATAGTGTAGCCTACCAGCCCTTCAACCGTAGTGAACACTTAGTAAGGAACATGTTACCTTAAGCGTCGGTCAGTGTTTTTAAATATTCATTGTTGTGTTGTGTCCGTGTATATGTGTTGTTACAACGAAGTTCATGTAAACGGATTCACCTTCATTGATCTGAAGATGACCTTTATGCAACGTTGAAACTAGTAATCCATCTTCAAAAACAAAAGGAACTGACAAAAATACTATAAGGTACGTAACCTATATTATTGTATAGTGTAGCATAATTTACTTTTAGTTTTATTTTACTTAGGAGATAAATGTGTATTTTTGTAGTTCTCAGTTTTTATACATTATGTTTTAGAAGTAATTATTATTTGCAGTTTTGTTTGTAATGTGAATTTTTATGTATTTTGAAATTCGAGGTTAAGTGGAACAGAGGACCCAATGGTCCTAACTTCACCTCAATAAATAAAAATTATTATTATTATTATCATATAATTTGAATAAGCCAGATAGCGACACATTATCGTTCAACAAGAAGTAGGAACGGATGTGAAACTCAAAGGTGAACAGTATTAAATTTTATCAAAGTGCGAACTCGCACAGCAGTAAGATTTCCGTGAGAATGGATATACTCTGAACACTACCAAATTATATGCCAACAATAAATAATTTGAAATGTATAAGCCAATCAGGACAAATCAAGAAGTCCATTTAACACGACTAAGAATATCGCGTGCAAAAACGGAAGGGGAAGATTTTTATAGAGAACAAGGTCTGTCTAAAAGGAACTTTCATGGGGATCACACAGAAAACATCTTTATTTAAAAAAGTACAAAAGTGGAAATCAGCCAAACTACAAAATCATTACAGTGAGTAATCATTAATAATCACTGAAGTGTTGTAAAAATTTTAATTACTAAATCGTTATTACAAGTGTCCAGTGAAGGGAGAATGGAATAAATGAAATGAAAATTATGTAAGTAGCTTTAAACCATTCATTAATGTAAGACAGATGTCGAGGGTCAATAAAATGATCAAACGAAATAATATTCTGGTTTATAATCTTACTAGCTGAATACCCGTGCTTCGCTACGGGGAATTGTTTTGCATCACTATGTTACATAATTGTAATATTTCTCCCTCATTTTCTTTCATCTTTTATTTCACGAAAGTGAATTATTACATGTATTTTAAATTAGTTTGGTATGTTTTGTTCATTGGCTGCCCGTCAATTGTCTTCGCCAAGGTATGTTTGCTGAATAATTTAAATCAATTAAAAATAAAGAATTCAGAGTGAAGAGCGTCTTCTTTTTCAACCTCTAAATCTACAGACTGGTAAATCACAGTCTTAGCTGGATGTTGCAGATCAAACAGATACGACTTTAATATGCGCATGCATAGATCGGGATAGATTTGATCAGATTTACGCATTTAAATATTTCCTTAAAATTAATAAATGCCACATTTTAGATCTCTAGCTTCAAGGAAAGAAAACCATTAATATTTATACTTTTTAGGGGTTGTTATCACATTTTCACACCCCTTAGCAGCACGCAACAAAATGTAAAACTGGCTTAGGCCTATTTTTGATGTGTTTTTCAAGAAATAAATGTACAAAATTTCAGATTTCTAGCTTTAAGGAAAGTAAATAAATAATATGTATAGTTTTAGGAGTTGTTTCAACCCTTTAAGGCCATATATTTTAAAATCCTTTCTTAGTGCGCCTCTAGTGCCTGTGAGCAATACGTGTACCAAATTCCACGTTCCTAGGCCATATGGTTTTTGAGATATAAAACAAACAATATTTATGGTTTTAGGGGTTGTTCCAACCCTTAAACATGAAATATTTTAAAATCCTTTCTTAGTGCACCTATAGTACATATATGAGCAATATATGTACAAAATTTCACGTTCCTCAACGTTATTCAATTAATATTTATAGTTTTAGAGGTTGTTACTACTTTTCAATCCCTTAGCAGAACGTGACAAAAATTAAAACTGGTTTACTTCTTATATGTCATTTTAAGAAAAACAAATTACAATATTTCAGCTTTCTAGCTTTAAGGAAAGTCAATAAATAATATGTATAGTTTTAGGGGTTCTTTCAACCCTTTAAGGTCATATATTTTAAAGTCCTTTCTTAGTGCGCCTCTAGTGAATATGAGGAATATGTGTACCAAATTTCACGTTAGTAGGCCATATGGGTTTTGAGATACAAAACAAACGATATGTATGGTTATAGGGGTTGTTTCAACCCTTAAACGCTATATGTTTAAAAATTCTTTCTTAGTGAAAATCTAAGGCCTATGAGCAATATATGTACCAAATTCCACATTCCTAAGCCATATGGTTTTTGAGATATAAAACAAACAATAGTTATGGTTTTAGGGGTTGTTTCAACCCTTAATAGCGAAATATTTCAAAATCTTTACTTAGTGCGCCTCTAGTACCTATGAGCATATGTGTACCAAATTTCACGTTCCTCGACGTTATTCAATAATTATTTATAGTTTTAGGGGTTGTTACTACTTTTCAATCCCTTAGCAGAACGTTACAAAGTGTAAAACTGGTTTACTTTTTATATGTGATTTTAAGAAAAAAAAATACAAAATTTCAGCTCTCTAACTTTCAGGAAAGTATAAAAATTAATATTAATTGTTTTATGTTTTAGGGGTTGTTACTACATTTCCACCCCCTAGCAGAACGTGACAAAAAGTAAAACTGGTTTACGTTTTATATGTGATTTTAAGAAATAGATGTACAAAATTTCAGTTTTCTAGGTTTAAGGAAAGTAAATAAATAATATGTATAATTTTAGGGGTTGTTTCAACCCTTTAAGACCATATATTTTAAAATCCTTTCTTAGTGCGCCTATAGTGCCTGTGAGCAATATGTGTACTAAATTTCACGTTCCTAGGCCATATGGTTTTTGAGATATAAAACAAACAATATTTATGGTTTTATTGGTTGTTTCAACCTTTAAACGCTATATGTTTAAAAAATCTTTCTTAGTGAAAATCTAAGCGCTATGAGCAATATATGAACCAAATTCCACATTCCTAAGCCATATGGTTTTTGAGATATAAAACAAACAATAGTTATGGTTTTAGGGGTTGTTTAAACCCTTAAAAGCGAAATATTTCAAAATCATTTCTTAGTGCGCCTCTAGGGCCTATGAGCAATATGCGTACCAAATTTCACATCCCTAGGAGGTATGGTTACTAAACTTTGAATCCCCCAAACGCACCTAAAATTTCGAATTTTTGGAAAACCTTTCTTATTGAGCACCTATGGCCATAGAGGAAGCTACATACTAAATTGTATTCAATCCGTTCAGTAGTTTTAGAGAAATCGTGATTTAGTAACTTTGACCTCTAAAACCTCCGAAAATTTCCAATTTTTTGAAACTCTTGCTTAGTGAGCACCTATGGCCATAGACGAAGCTACATACTAAATTGTATTCCAATCCGTTTAGTAGTTTTAGAGAAATAGTGATTTATTAACTTTTACCACCCCAAACTCCCCTAAAATTTCGAATTTTTTAAAACTTTTTCCTATCAGCACCTACGGCCCTAGAGGAAGCTACATACCAAATTTTATTCCAATCCGTTTTGTAGTTTTAGAGAAATCGTGATTTAGTAACTTTGACCCCCAAACCCTCCTAAAATTACGAAATTTTTTAAACCCTTTCTTAGTGAGCACCTATGGCCATAGAGGAAGCTACATACTAAATTGTATTCCAATCCGTTTAGTAGTTTTAGAGAAATAGTGATTTATTAACTTTTACCACCCCAAACTCCCCTAAAATTTCGAATTTTTTTAAACCATTTCCTATTAGCACCTACGACCCTAGAGGAAGCTACAAACTAAATTTTATTCCAATCCGTTCAGTAGTTTTAGAGAAATCGCGATTTAGTAACTTTGACCCCCCAAACCTTCCTAAAATTTCGAATTTTTTATAACCTTTCTTAGTGAGCACCTATGGC
>JAGFPH010001910.1:221091-233950 GCA_018207615.1 Philaenus spumarius
AGAGAGAATTAAATAAGATGGAAGAAACGATGTTGGTGGAGCAAGACAGAAAGATGATAAAAAGATCCAATGGTAGGACGAAAGAGAAAATGAAGAAACTATGTTAGCGGAGCAAGACAGAAAGATGATAAAAAGATCCAATGGTTGGATATAAGAGAGAATTAAATAAGATGGAAGAAACGATGTTGGTGGAGCAAAACAGAAAGTTGATAAAAAGATCCAATGGCAACAAACGGAAACAAAGGAAATCTTAGCAAAAAGTGGAATGGAAGAACTATATAATTTAAATTTATACGACAGTTAATTGTAAAATGATCCACACTAAAAATGTATTATTTGTAGTTTGTATATAAATAATCTTTATAACTTAACCAAGTAATATTAAATATAATAATGAATAAATAATTATAAAACTAAACCCTGGAATTTAGTTACATTAATTAAGTGCCGGTGCTATTAAAATCTAATGATTTTCAAGTACAACAACAAGAGCTGCTTTTATTTAATATAAGTACAATGAAGGCTTTAAGAACATTCAAGATACACTTAACTTTAAATTAATTATTTTTAATGGAAATCTTCTTTTATAAACCACCTTTCAAGTTTCTTGCTTTATTCAGTTTCTACAGTATTTAAAGTACACGAACTGATTTTATTTTGTATATTCTACGAAATACATGTAAATCTATGAAAGCATACTCGTAACAATATCATACAATTTACAAAACTCCTGAAACTCTAAACTATTTATGTGAATGAGTTAAAACTTAGGATTTCACTAAAACAAGCCACATTTTAGAATTTCGTTCAAAAGCATTCCCGAAGGTCCTGATGGCAAAACCTCCACAAAGAGATTTAGTTAGTAACTATAATGTATTTCCTATAAACAGTCATGGAAGGAGTTCTGCAACGGTTTAAAGATACTTCCAAAAACGATACCACGTCAAAATGAAAGAAAGGAACTGTAGTTGTAAAATCTCTGAAAAAATGTAATACTAATGATGTGTGTGGTCTATCTAGTAATTTAATTAAGATAATTATTGACATTATTTTAGAACAACTAACTATTGTATCAATTTATGTGTAAGAGAATTGTATTTTCCATGTGTTTTAAGTTTTTAAAGGTAGTTCCAATATTTAAAAAGAGTAATCGTGCAGAGCCGAAAAGTTACCGTCCTATTTCATATATTCCGGTAATGGCCAAAATAATGGGAAAAATTTGAAAGAGCCAAGTATGTGCTCATTTTGAGGTTTTAAATTAGTTTAGTGACAGACAGTTTAGATATAGAAGTGGGAAATTCACTACAAAAGCTGTAGGTAGTCTAGTAAAACGTCTACTAGAAAAACTGGAAGAAAATTATGTGGTTTGAGTAGAACATTTGATTGTGTTAGGCCTGATATTTTGTTGAGAAAATTTTGTTTTATGGATTTTATAGTAAAGAATTAGCCATTTTTCAATCATATTTGGGAGACCGGAAATATATGTCATATCTATGTCCGGGGCTTGTAGACATAGATGGCAGACATTCAAAAATAATTAATACTTGCTTTATTCAGTATAAAGCTCCTATACCCCTGGCGATCCACAGGGTTCGATGTTGGGTCCAATATTATTGTTTATTTTAATTAATGATTTAAGTTGAAATGTTTCATGTTCCTCAACAATTTATCCAGAATCCAGACGAAACTTCTTTACTTGTAAGTCACAAAGACATTTTTCAATTGTATAATGTAGCAGCTAGTGTTTTGAACGAAGCAAATGTCTGGTTTGAAATAAATGGACTGTTTTTAAATGAAGAAAAAACTCAAAAACTTTTAGTCACTTCAAAATAAATATAAACATAGTTTTAAGTCTGCATATGAAAAAGTTGTAACTTTGCTTGGTATCAAAATTGATAGTATGCTCTCCTGGTCAGTGCATTTATATTATGTTAAGAAGAAATTGCCAAGAGTGATTTATTTATTAGTCAATCTTAAAAGTCAAGTAACTTTTGAATATTTAAAAATGGCATACTTAGCTTTCTCCGGAAGTATTTTAAGATATGGACTTCTTATCTGTGGAAATGGAATAGGAATATACACAAATTTAATTCTTCAAAAGAAAGCTTCTTTATCTGAGAATATTAACAAACTCAGATAAATTAGAACATTGCAAACCACTGTTTGTTAAAACTGGTATTTTAACTGATATAAACTTATATATTTTTTATAAAGTAATGGATGTAAAGAATAATTTACAAGTATGTATCCAGTTAGAGACCAAATTCATGATTACAATACCAGATTTGGTCATATTCTTGAACAACGAAGACATAGGTTAAATAAATCCAAGAACTATCATTCGGCTCTAGGAATCAAACTGTTCCATAAACTGCCTGCCACTTTACATAGCTTGTCAAATGTTGATTTATATCATACTTTTTATGGTTGGCTGAAAGAGCACCCATTTTATAACTTGGAGAAATACTTAAGTTGTGAAATAAATATTTAGTAAGCCTGTGTCACCTGTCATGTTAGTTTTAAGTTTTAATAAATTAAGCCTGTATTTGACGAAGTCTATTGCAATGTTGTACATGGGCTGAAGGACTAAGACATGTTCTGTTCAGTAGATTTGGATGAATGCCGAATCTTTTAAGCCTACAGTCTGCGAAGATAGCACTTGCTAGGCAGAAATTTAGGTTTCGCTAACGATGCTTACCCTAAACTTTGAAGAAACTCTTAGAAGAAATTAAGGTCACCAACTAAGGTAGCTTTGGAGAAAGCTGGTGAGCCTTACAACCCTAAAGGGCGGAAACTCAAATTAAAGTTAACGACGCGACGTTGCATTAAGAATGTTTGTACCAAAACCATTCCAGTTTGTAGCTATCAACCGTATTTTAACTGACACAATTTAATAATACTTTATTTCCATTGTTGTCAAGAGAGTTCTCTGTAAAAACAAGGATTCTATGTATGTTATAAAAAATGACACGTTTTCAATCAAACTAAGGATTACCCATTTAACTCTATCAGCTATGACAGAATTTTAAGCCATTACTTTTTGTGAAGAATCGCTCACTAATCTAGAAAATGTCGACCAAGCAAACTCCTCTTTGTCACTCGTTATAACATGAAGTGTAGTTCACTATAATACTTTTCAAGAAGGGTTTAAACTATAGTATACCAACCTACCTGTTGACCAGCGATTATTATTATCCCCCGTGAAAAGTCACAAGCAGACTAATTAGATACACATCTGAAATACATCATTTAAACAAACAAAAAACTATTAATAAACAACAGATTTTATGTAGGCTGACCTAACTATACTTAGGGGGATTTTTAATTCGGTAAATGTGTACCAATTAAGGATTGCTTAGTGTTAGGTCTATTTGTTACAATGTGTTATTTACATAATATATTATTATATATCAAGAAAGATAAAAATATTATTTTTTGAACTGATTTTATTTCATATTGTCATATCAAATAAATAGTTTAAAAGTTTTAAATATTATAAAATAGTCAAATGTTGTAAAATTTAGATATGATTTTATAAAACTGTAAAAGGCCTACCTGTTAAAAAAATTTATTTATATACATGATTATATATCAACATAAAGAAACAATATTATCTTTTAATTGCTTTTTATTTCATATTGATATAAATAAATTAATAATCGAATATGTTAATATGTTATATGAAGATGTACGAATGTTTCCGAAGTTAAACGAATCTGAATCTCTTCTTTAAATTTGTATATATAAACAAAATAGATTGTTGGTAAAAGATTATATTTATATTCATTTTATAACCTCAAAGCAAATCTTTAACGTATTATAGTCTACATTATTATAACTCATATTTTAAATAATAAACTTCACAAGACATTATATTTATTGATTGAAGTTATAGATAACCCCAAAGTATAATCTACGCTAGATTTTGTTAAAGGGTAGCAGATGAGGGGTAAAATCAGCTGTTGTATTATATTTTACTCATGGACGTACACTCGCTTTTACAGGAGTGGATTTTAAAAGCTGAAAAGTACCAAGAGTATGAGAGGGGTGAAAGCTGCAACCTAGGGGTAAAAAAGAGTACTATATTAAAATGGTGCCTGTGCCTATATGATTTAATTACTCTGCTTACTTACAATGATAGGAATACACTATACAGTTAGGTAGGACGTCTGCACTAGAGCCAGCGACTTTCAATTTGAAATGTATATTTATTCTGTTAGTTGCATATAAAAAAATGGTTTGTTCATTTCGATGACATTCGATACCAAAACTCATCCATTATTTATTAAAATTAAAGGTTTTTTTCCGATACCAATGAAATAACGGTAATAAAGTAAAATCATAACGTTCATATTCATCGTACCTAACGTCTCAAACACCCACTCCTCTATATACAACACTAGGGGAAACCCCTGAGTGCTCCGCACGCCAATCCCGTTGGAGCCTTCTATACAAATAATCATGTTATGTTTTCTTTATAATAAAGGAGAAGAATTAATAATAAACCCAAAGCTAAGACGGTAAATAATGTTAAATGTTCAAATCAAATTATTTCATTTATTTTATAACAGCAGTCATAATAAAGGTTAAAAGAACCAGCAAGGCACAGGTCTACACTTTAATAAAAACGTTACCTAAAAGTTAGAAATATAAAGTTTGAAATTAGCTGTTAATGGAAATATTAGGTCTATAGGAAACAGCTGTTATCTGTTATTTTATTCAATTGGTTGCTATGATAATAAATGTAAATACATGTGTTGATTTATCAGTCTAGGCCTAACCTAAGAATTTTTTCCGACTAAATTTACAAATATTGAAATAAAAAATGTTTTTATCGAAATGAATTACCGTATAGCTTATGTTACTTAGGGATAGTGTAGCTTTTTTATCAGTAAAACTATTTTTTCAATCGGTTCAATAGTTCCAGAGATAACCCCTTACATACAAACAAAGAAACAAACAAACTTTACCTCTTTATAATATTAGTATAGATAGGGAACATAATATATGTGTGTATGCGAATCTGACAGTGTAGTGCTGTGTAGTACTGAAAATTCATCCAAGTACATTTTTTTGTTTTGTTATGTTAAGTTTATTCGTCAGGGTTTAAACGTCATAACTCCTATTTTCCCAAATGGGTTGTAACCTTAACTTTGATGACATTAACATGACGTAGTGAAATCATTCCCTTACTCTATTTGGCAATAGATGTGTTGGCATGATACTGTTGAAAATATAAACTGATAATCATTTTGTGTCGAGTCAAAAGAAGTTATGGAACGTTAGTGTTATAAAAGGGATTGTGGATTATTGGTGGAAGGAGAGTTGAGGAGGATGGGGGAACCGAATTATATTCCCAGTCTGAAATTGGTCAGATGTTTAAAATCAAATTGTTCTTTGTCAAATAGTATAGAGTTAAACCCCCGCTTCCAGATCGTATTGGGAGCTTATTTTAGCAACTTTTAGATACTATTTCGCTTGTTTTTTTACGAGTAATGTTCTTTAAAATTAGGGAAATGGTGTTTTTTCTAAAAAATAGAAGTGGTTATAAAACTATAATAAAAACTTTTATTATAAAGTTATTTATATTAATCATACGAAAATATATTATTAACTATTGGCTACCGTTTTCACGGATTTAATAATTTAGTAAACAATTTTCGGATTCTATAAGTATGCTTTATTTTTAACAGGAAATTTGCTAAATTATTTGTACATCCATCTGGTCAGTCGTGTTGACAGCGAGAAAAAATACAGATCGAATTGATAACCTGCTCAGTAGGCGTTAGTTCGAGAGCCTTGGCTGAAATCCAACCAATAAGCTAGCCTAGCTTCCTGGATGGTGTTTGCGAGGGGAGCATCATTCATGCGTTGTCAATACATGATAGCTATCTCAGCAATGCACCTGTGAGTTATAGTTAGCACACACGCGCACTTGCTGTTGATAACAACTGCTGGATAACACATCCTAATGGTATGTTAATTTTATGGGCCATACATTTACTGGGTTGTGTACCTTAATAAGAAATACTCTCAGTCTGTCTCTGTCACAGTCGATTTTCTCCAGGACGGATAACACAATTTTACATACTCATAAAAAATACTAATCCAAGTATATTCAATAAGAAACCAAACTATATTTTACTGTGTATTTTAAGGGCCGAAGTAGTATTCCAAACACTAACATTGCCATGTGAGGTATCGTTTTACAAAATATTTGTATTTTGTATTTTAAAAGATAATCCCGAAAATTTTGCTACCGCCCCCCGTAACTACTGTTGTTAGAGGAAATTATTATTTTAATTTACAGAAAAACTATAACTAATCTGAACTTTTTTTTAAAAAGTTAGTAAAAATGTGTTTCCGTTAAAAAACGATCAACCTCTTATTTATAAACACGTTTGATATTCAAGTTACTATTATACTTTAGAGGACGGCTGATGGTATGGAACACTTGGCAACCCATACACCACCAGTTTATGATAGTTCACAATTAATTGTTAACAATTAATTTACAAAGGCTTGATCTTAATACTTATGTACCAGCAGTCAAAAGCTGCTTCACACGAAGCACACGACATTCTTATGCGTTACGAAATACTTCGACCACGCTTTGCGAGTTTGCACCTTGACCTTGCGGCCTTGGGATATCGACTGTTTCGCTTCGCTCGTAGCGTACAAACTCTGCCGTTGGTCCTCGGATCAGAAGGTCTCCCCACGTTGATTTAAACCGGGTACTTTTATGATATACAGGGTGACTATTTTAAGTTTCTTTAAAGAGTTTATTCTGTTAAAAGTACCTAAATAGCTAACATGAGAACTGTACTATTTTTACAGATTTCTTCTCCTACATCGTAAAGCGTACGGTACATAGTACTGTAAGAAATTTCTTTGTATCTTAGCAACAAAATGTTTTGGGACACAAACAGGCAGTCAAGATGACTTAACTAGTTATAACTTAAAGCGGGTTTTCAAAGTGTCCTCCATCTTCATAAATACAAGCGTGCGCACATAAATACAACTTACACATACACAGTGGTTGCATTAGCTATTTTTTTACAGTAATTTAAGTAGGTTTTTTGTATAAAATAGAGTATTTATGAAATTGCAACAGCTTTTTAACATTCCATTGTAAAAAATACTGCACTTTCGGTTAAATTTTATTGTTTGCAAACTGAAAATAAGCCTCTTTAATAATTTTTGAAATAAGAGTTTCTAAAACTTTCAGCGCTCCTAACGGCTAAACGGTTAAGTTTGTCAAAAAAATACCAAGAATAAAAACGTCTTAAAATTGCATGTAAAATCCAAATCCGTCATAAAAAATAGGGGTTTCCATAAGAAATTGGAAAGTTGGCCACCATATTGGAAAATGGCGGCATATTTTCGAAATTTCAAATTCATATTTTTAATGGCAACTAAAAAGTAGGTGAAGTCCCCCATTTAAAGTTTCCTGTAAATCTTGTCGCTTCTGATATACCAATGGTGGCACACTTAAAATAGTCACCCTTTATGTTACGTTTTGATCGATTTTAGGGGCACCAAGCTCTAGCTATAAGGCCTTGAAAAAAAAACCAAATGTGCAGAATAATACCCTACATATATTTTTGCACATACAACCTATATTAGCATATATATAAAAAAGTTTTATTATAAAACGAAAAATCTAAACAAATCGTTACTTGTGGTCAAAAAACGTGCTTCCGGTTTTTCGATTTTTTTGCCTAACGAATTCGTCCAAACGACTTAGAAAACCAACAAGTGTACCAAATTTTCGTCTAAATCGGACTTAAAATGCGGCAGCTAGAGTGCGAACACATTTGTACTTACGTAAAATTTTTAATGACACCACAAAACGTGTTCTGGAGACCATGCTCACTACTACCAACTTTAGGTCTCACGGTAAGGGTCACTGCATTAGCTGATCTTTATTATGGGGATTCGTTAATAAACCGTTGTAATAAGAGTTCAGTTAAATTTAATGATGTTCTTTGTTTTATATATATATATATATCGTTTTATGTTTCCATTCCTGAAATATGCTAACATAGATCATTAGTGAGAAGACATATCACAGTTAGAAATATAAAAACTATTTGCAAAAAAGGATATTATGGATTTTATAAAACTTTTGATACTAAACCTGTTTATTAAGATATCTTAGAAGATTTTTGGAGGACAATCTATATACTTGTCCGTACTGGTGACCTGACGGTGATGCATTTTAGTTTCAGCATTGAAATTGTTCAATTCTGATAATACTATTAAATATTTTCTTGGGTTGGGTTGTATGATGTGTTGCCCTCATATTTCTTACCATCTTTGACCTAGTCCCACAATATCATCCACCTCGATCTTGAATTACTTCTATATAATTGTGAACATCTTTCTAATTAATAACTGTGACTGCGAGTAGCATTTCAAATAAATAAGAGTATTTCAATAATTTAGCCAGTCCAGTAAGGCAAAACAAAATCATATACACCGTGTATTAGGCTCTATATAAATCCCTTACTGGTAAGACTATTTCGTAGGTGGTGTGGAACGTCATTATGTCTTAATAATTTGTTTACGAAAGAATACCGTTGAGGGACGGGCTTGTGTACACCGAGACCTTGAACGCTCCAATCGCCTTAGTGCGACGTTATCACGTTCTTCCCACGCTTCTAACTGAACGCGGCTGACTCAACACATCTATATAATTCTTTAAACTGTGCGCTCAAGCCTCGAGCGGTAAATACCAGGAGTATTCGAAACTAGTAGATATGGCAACGCTGCGTGCCCATCCTACTGGCTGCCACTCAACGGTATTTTTTAGTGGTCTTTAATATAGGATATGTTATGTATTAACAATACTCAGTTAAAAGAAACCAAACTGAAAAATGAAAGTATTGGTGAATTACGTTGTGCAAGAAGCGAATACAGAATGACAAATCTAGTCCTGTTCCTCGCAGCAGACCAAGTTTTCATGAGAACAGACACTCACGCCACAGATGCATTATCTTAATATTCACCTAAGGGATATAATCTGTGTACACGAGAGAGACAAGAGTTGTGTTCTGTGTAAGCAGATGGTTGTTCTCCCACTGGAGTTATAGCAGAGTGCAATTTAATCTCAAATATGTTTCATGAAATAGACGGACTTGGAGATTATTTACGTATGAATGAAAAGTATAGCTTAATTGCAGATTAAAGAGAAATATTGATAGATTGATCATTGGTAGTAATATTTAGTAACCTTTGAAATGTGCTTGATCAATTTCTGTCTCTAATGATATTTTTTTAAAATCTATGAATATTTTAGATGTATTTGATGAGATCCGAAGGTGACTTTGATCTAGGTGTGTTTTTGGATAGTGGTCTTATATTTTAACTTCACATAGAACAAGTGTGCAATAGGTGTTCAAAAATGATGCGGTTCATCAATTAAGAGGCGGTAAAAAAATTCTTTGGATACGTAATGTACCTATAGTTACCTAAAAAATTATAGGTTATTCGTAGTATCATTATAGTTTGTTAATTTAAATAGATATAGGCTATATTTGTTAGCTGAAAGTGATATAATTTTATTTAGTGATTTATATTTTTTGTTAGTCATAGATATATCTTTCTTACTTATTTCTATTAGTGCCCTTTATAATTATAGTTAAAGAATGATATACTATTACTAAGGGAGGAGAGGGCTTTCGAGTATTGCTCTGTCACGTGGAAACGTTACTCAAAGAGTATTAAACTGGAACCTGTATAAGAAAATTAGTAATGTAATAGGAACTTACCGTCACCAATAGTCATAAGTCATGTTATTTAAACGACGGCTATTCAACCATTATCAAGTTGTCAGAAGGAGTCACTCCGTTGTCATGAACACATAGATTCACATAAATTTAAAACAAATACACAAAGTCACACAGTAAAAACGATCGCATATCAGTAGAGGACGCGGCACCTGAGGACAAAAGGGGAGGGGGGCCAGGTGGGGGTGGGGGCGGGGCCAGGGGCGTCACGTGACCTGTGACGTCACTTCCGGCGCCCAAGTGCTGGGATTTCCGCCAACTTTTCGCCGCCATTTTGTTTCCGCCATCTTTTTTTTTTTTTTTTTTTTTCTTTGGCAGCCATCTTTTTTGTAATAATTAATATTTAATACTTTGAAAAAAGTTTGGATGGCTCCGAGAATCGAACCGGGTACCACCATTACCCGAGTCCGCGACGCTACCGATTGGGCTGCGCTGACGCTGTTAAGAAGTAAATACCTAGTCGAGTATATGAGTTTGACATTGAGACCTTGTGTCCGATTGTAGACCTGGGTGGGTGTGGGGTGGGTGTGGGGGTGGGGGTGGGGGTGGGAGTTGGTGGTGGCGGAAACGCTATTTTTCTAACCTACATTTTGTTTTTTCCTAAACCTAGTAGCCGTGATCTATGAAGTACGTTAGGCTTCGGGGATGTCCTTAAACTTAAACTAAAACTCAGAATGTGTCGTCATCTGACGCAAACCATTTATCTAATACACTTATACACTTTGTAATAACTAAAAAACAGGGTAGACCCCTGTAGACAGAGCCCCAGCCAACGCCCTGTCTGGTGACGACCACTCCAATAGAAAAGTGTCGTCTCCCCCAATGCAATAAAAAACAAAATCAAACATATATATTCTATACTAATTAGATGTACACTCTTTTTCCGCATGAAACTCTAGACTAAAGTACTTACTCGTTCATTGGATCACTTATATGCTTCGCTGTGAAACCTTGAGCTCAATTTTTGGGTGGTGATAGTGGTAATCTAACCTAATGGGTAGCGACTCCATCTTGATGACGTAATATGCAATCTCTAACTTATAGGAAGTAGGGCAGTAGGACAATAAGTATACAACATTTATGAATACATATTTTATTTGCAAACTATTTTACTAATTTTGCAACGAAGGAAAGTTCCTCCTCGGTAAAATCTAATGCTGCTGCTGCTACCCCCTCTTCGATGGGTTGTTCTGCAAAATTCCACTCTTCCTGGGAGAGTGAAACCCCCTCACGCGACATCATAGCGGTTATCGGCGCAGTGGAAGGCTCGGGTGAATGCAGCAGTTCTTCTTCTTCTTCTTCTTCTATACTAGGTGGTGGTGATGGGGGAGTCGACGGTGGTGCAACGGCAGGCAAGTTTCTAACTTTAGGCCACCACAAATGACTCCATCTTTTCCTGAGCGGAGCAGAATTTGAAGATGATGCTGAAAGCCCCGATTGTGTGAGCCCCACGACCTCCGACGCCAAAACTATAGATAATGCAGTGTATCCGCGGGCTCTGATGTTCTCGCAGCTTTCGCGAATATCACTGAAAACAACAAATCTCGTTAGGGAACGAAAATCAAATTGTATGTGTTTTTCAACAAATATTTCGGAATAAAAAATTAACTATAAGAATACAGAAACAAGCAAGCCGAAGCTTTGAGAATTTAGTTTAAGTGAAGCAATGATGTCACTCGTGGCGACGTAACTCTAGTTGCAAAACAAAATCAGATATATTGTAAATTGATTTAGAACGGTTTATTGACAAATTTGGTACTTACCTAGACAACTGTTCAATCGCCCTCGTTAAAAAAGATTCAAACGCCTTCTGGCTTCTTGTCGTCCTCTTAGGAGTCTTACTGATTCGTCGAGGCACCATGATGTAACTGTAGACAGAGACTGAAGTACCCACTCGTTCGTTGGATCTTTTATACTGCTTCGCAGTGAAACCTTGAGTTCAATGACGCAATCTGTTGCAAGCAGCACAAAGTGAAAGTTTCAGACACTTCTATCCGGTTGTTTCGTAAAAAAGTCAGCGAAGTTGAAAGGTATAGACACTACAGTTGTTCTCTCATTTATGCTTCTTCCCACCAATATTTACGAAATTTACAGTCTCTTAAAACACAAGTGCACAGTCTCGGCATAAAGCCTGTACGTAAACAGTAATGACAGTTGAACAACTGATCCTCCGTGAAGCGATGACAAATGTTCGTGCAGCATGTATAACCTTCAAAGTTCGTCTTATAAATGGTCAATTTCGTAGTTTTCTTCTGAGCTGTTATGCATTTACAGCGACAATACGAAAAACATCGACAGATTTTGCAAGCGATTCCGTCGACTACTGTACGGGGTGAAACGAAACACTTCAACTCGCAACAATAGGAAGCCATGGCTTCCGATCAGAAGCTTGATAGAGAATGAAAGAATACTCTGATTTCCGTCTTATTTATAATTGTCCTCTGTGTTTTCACGGGGTTGGAACCGTCACACGATTACGGTTAAGCCGTAATCCTGGCCCACATTACAATCCGGGGTGAACGGAAGGTTCACCCCTTAAGGAAGTAGCCCCAAACCATCGCTACTTCCGGTGACTACCACTCCATTACAAAAATGTAGCCTCCCAAAATATTAATTTATCAATTTTTCTACTCCTTACTCCCTTTGGTTTACGGAAGACTTAACTTCTCGCCAGTGACCTAAGAGCAGTGTCTTCAGAGTCGCTCGCCTTTGCCTCTAAGTCTTACTCGTTATTCGAATTGTCATCATCGGATTCGGCTTCGCATTTCATTTTTTTAATCGCCCTTCGTCGCAATCGGATTCGCCTTCGCATTTCATTTTTTTATTCGCCCGCATCCTAACCGCATTGAGCAATTTTTCATTTTGGACTATCCTCTCCATTCTCGCTTCGACAGTGTCCGACGGATCGTCCTCTAAGGGGACGTCTTCAGAGTAGTCGCTTCCGGATTGAGAAGAGCCGGAATCGTATTCAGTACTAAATGTAACTTTGATACTATCCGTATCGCTCACATCGAATACCTCCGAGCATTTTGTAAATTCATAACAATCTAAATAAACTTTTTCAATTA
>JAGFPH010001911.1:13462-31191 GCA_018207615.1 Philaenus spumarius
TATTTTTACAATTATTTGTTTTGACATTTGCCATAATTTGATTGAAAGTCATGTTTTTCGACGAATAGATAATATTTTTTTACTTTGATAATACGGTATACAATTTTAAAATTATTTTTAAAATTATTTGTTCGGATATTTCAAATAATTTGTGTACACAGAAAATAATACACTACTTTACCAGAATATAAATCAACTCCCGCCATCAAATGAACAACTAAAGCTAACACACATATCAACCAAATAGAAAACATAAATTTAAAACTAAGATAAGAATAAATTATAAGGAGGAATTCATAACTGGAATACTTGAGTTGAGATTGTTTTTAAATTACTAAATACAAACTGAAATGAGATAAACTCAGGTACAAACTCGCGTAAGAATGACCAAG
This sequence comes from Philaenus spumarius, assembly GCA_018207615.1. Lineage (NCBI taxonomy): Eukaryota > Metazoa > Arthropoda > Insecta > Hemiptera > Aphrophoridae > Philaenus > Philaenus spumarius. The sequence continues at coordinate 13,855 of JAGFPH010001911.1, forward strand.
AAAACAAGCCTGCCTTTCCAGAAAAATATTTGGGACTGCTTCTAAAACAGACAAAACTAAGTCGTGTATTGTTTTCTTTATAAACACTTGATGCAAATGTCTGAACAAATAACTGGAAAATATATATATACAATCCAACCAAAAAATGTCTACTTTAGATGTTCTTGAATAACTCGTCACAGACTACAACAATAGTCGTAGGCCTATATCTTAAAAATGCGATGAAAGAGTCTCAAGATTGAAAATAGCTGTATGGATCTGGGGTTTTTTCTGGTGTTTCAAACTTTTAACAATTACTAGCTCATAATATACAGGTTGAATGAAAAGTATGAAAGTGCTGGATTTCTCTACTTTTAACAAATACATAATAATGTTTAAAATCTCGTTTATAAAGGAATTTAGTTTTCCTATAACTTGTTGGTTTTAAAACTACCAAGCTTCAGGCATAAGGGCGTAAGGGGCCCAAATTTAAAATTTCGAATCTAATTCCATACGTTATAAAAAAAATTCTACTACGTCGCTGCTTTCAGTTGGTGATTTTATAGAATTTACAAACTTTTGTATACTTAAAAAATATCGATATAGATAAAGGATGGATAAAAAATCACTAAACGACTGCAATTCTCGGCTTCTAACATAGATAAAAAATGCGTGACCTCTCAATTCAAAAGAATGGTTACTTAGTGTAACTTAGTGGTTTTTAAATTATTGTGATAATATCAGCCGTTTTTACAATATTGTGGCCAATTTTATAATTTGTAATGGGAACGCCTATGTTATATTACATATTCGAAGTTTATAAACATTGTTATGTGTTCCTTATGTTTGTAAAACCCAACCGTTTTGATGTAAATTGGATTTGGAATTTAGATTTTTTTTTTAATGCTCTAGTATTTTGGATGAAGGAGATACAACAATAACTCCCTTTATACTTTAAAGGACGTATTTTATCAAGTCGCATAATAAAAAATTTATTTTAATGGTCTAAATTTGAGTTTTTCGTCGAAAATGTGAAATGATTAATAAATGTACTGTCCATAAATATGTAACTTTTATAGTGCGACTTGATAAAACATGCCATTTCTAGCTTTTTTTAACAGGAGTTATTGTAATGAATACAGAACCTATAAGAAGCGCAACGCTTATGGAGAATAGTCAGCCCGGTTGGTTGCCGCCAAATCGAGCTTAGCGCAGCAGCCGTTAGGCAGCGCTGGCCGAAAATGTCCACCCGTCTGTGACTCATCAATCCTCCGCCAGGTGTGCGGGAGACAGAGAATGATCTGTCTCACTCACACTTGCTTTACCGACGACAGTAGCGCTCTCATTAGCTAGCGGCTGCCGCGCTAAGCTTGCCAGATTCAAATAAAACAAGGCTGAATCTTTAACATGGGCGTTGCGCTTCTTTACGTCCTGTATTCATTGGTTATTGATATTGTATCTCCTAGAAGTTAAACCCTTTCAGAAATCTTAACATTCGAATTTCAAGTCCAATTTAATCAAAAACTATTGGGTCTATCAAAAGTTTAATTGTGTTTTAGAGAGTTTTAAGTTTTTCAGAGAGAGCGACGAAGCAGAATTTTTCATGTAAATACAAGTTCAATCAAGGAAACCACTTTAAAGGCGACTTACATTCTACCTCGAAGATAGTGCAGACATGAATGCACGTGTATTGTGTAGTCATTCTTGTTTGTACATTCTTGGCTTTTTATCTTCAATACGGTAGGCCATTCGTGGAAAGTGTACATGTTATTTTTTGTAAATAATAGTTCAATCTAGAATGTTTGTAATAACCTAAATTATTAACCGTCCAAAAGGAAGCGATTTACATAAAAAAATTACTTTCCTTTACCTTTTTGTCATTGAAATTTTGAGAAAACGTATGGCCTAATTATATCAATGGAAACGAATATCCATCAACTGTTAGAATGTGTTTGAACAGAAATCCTGCTAAGCAAAGAAATATTAAAATCGCCTGTTCTGACGCACTAATGAAATAACATTACAGTAAGCTAAATTAGAATGGACTGCTCGTCAAGGCGTAAGGACGATAGTACTCTACATCTTTAACCAGCCTCAGTTTTCCCATTTCACCATAATTTTAATTTGATAATCAACTATCTGTGAAGTGTTTCTACTGTGGTAGTGTAGACTTTACTGCCGGTAGCCAATTTTTGAATCCACTGTTTGAGGTATATATAAAGGTTATAAATACCTTAATTCATTCCGTCGAACAATCCAATGTATTTATCCGTTATATCGTCATCGTCATATCCTAGACACCGTTGTTGGAAAGTTGTTCAGCCATTCTGAGGTTTTGTCTTATTATCAGTCTCATAATATTGTTTAAAATAATTATTTTATTTTATTTTTCGAGTTATAAGTGACCGCTCGGCTCATCCACTCGTGTTTCGCCAATACCAAACGTTGGTTCAAAAAGCAGCGAACATTCATTACCGGCCGGTTTATGTGTTTTAAGTATATATGTGTACCGTGTATTTTTGTGTTATTGTTTTAATTAATTTTTATTATTGTAATCAATTTTAGTTTAATTATTCTTTTAAACAACATTGTGAGACTGATAATAAGATGACACCTCAGAATGGCTGAACACCTTCTTCCCAAAAACGGTGTTTAGAATCTGACGATGACGGTATAACCGTCGAAACTAGTTACCACACTGATAAATACATTGGATTGTTCGTCGGAATGAATTAAGGTATTTATAACCTTTATATATAGGCCTACATTAAGTATACAATCCAGTAGTCTAACCCCACATTATGTCCACTATTAGTAGGTTAAGCAGTCAAAGATTGCTTTATAGATCTGACAAAGAGGAAATAAAATTGTCTGCACTATTACACGGGTTTTTATTAGTAAAAATTCTGTTTGGAATTCTTGTTTTATTTTTTCAACGATCTACTTGTTTGGGGAGTAAAACTTTGCTTTCTCAAAGTTCCTTTAAGTTTAAAAGAAACAGTAAAAGTTTGTATCACCGAACTGAAGACTTCTTATCTTCAAGAAACACTTGTTTTTTATTCCCACAGTTTATCTGTTGTGATGTCCTTGTAACTCAGATATCGATTATACTTCTGCTTCCTTTTATTTTCAGTAAACATTAAAATCTATTGTAGATATATTTTAGTTTTAATTAAGGTTATATCGGTTTCCTAATATTTTCTTCATTACTGCCAATTATTTTTTTATTACTTCGTACTGTAGTTCCATCAATCTTTCACTTTTTGTCAGTATATACTCAAGGGCGGTACTAGTTTGGTAGTAATTAGCTAGTTTGAATAGATACGGTTATATTAAATTATTTTAACTTTTCTAAGCACTTTACCTATAAACAGTTACGGTGGAAATTTTAATGTTCGCTAATGTAAAACCGATGAAAATATGGAAAAAATAATATCCATATTATTCTGTTTCAACTCTTTCTATAGAATACAGAACAATAAGGCTTTTAAAATATATTAAACTTGTCGTTTTACACGGTTTATTAACTAGACCTAAGCTCTCAAAGACTTTGAAATGTAACCCTACCAATTAAATTCTTTAATCTGTGTAGGCTTATCTAAAACACCATGTAGGGTCTTTTTTATTTTAAAAAAATACTAGTGTGTAGAGGAATTTAAAACAATGTATTACGTTTATAAATATAAAAAGTTGTAATTATAAATGTCATGAAAGTTTAACCAAAAAGTAAAAAAAACATTCAAGTTTCTTTTCCTCATAACATTTTTCAAATGTTGAAAAAATTTAAACACGTGTTCAAGTTGGACATGGTTGAAATTGTATTTTATTAGCAATATTTGGTAAAGTTTTGAGTTCTGCGAGTAAAACCGTTCAGTAACAGTTAATAAAACAAAAATGTTTTATATTTATCGTTGCCATCTTCAAACTGGTCACAATACGTCCAAAGGTAAATACGTAAAATAGTGTACTTGTTAATGCCTCTGAAATGGACATTGTGCTTCCTCATTTTGTAAGTTGTGTTAAAATAGTTTACTTGTTAATACCTCTGATATGGACATTGAGCTTCCTCATTTCGTAAGTTTTGTTAGAATAGTTTACTTGATGGTGTTATAATAATCAAATTTCAGATTAAACCAATATGACCAACGATTTATATTCATTACAGTTTTCAATTCTGTCGGCAGTACCGCGACTGCTTTCTTTTTTCTTCTTTAAATTGATGACGTATTTTTTTTAAATGACGCATATTTTGAGGTTTGAATTTCGTTTAAAATTTATAGTTGGCATTTAAGTTGAAACCAAGCGCCGAACTTTATTAGTTTGTTCGATTAGGCCTACGTAGGGTGAGTTTCTTACGGCCAGTTTATCTAGCAATTATAGTTTGGTAATAATTAGCTTGTTTGAATAGATACTATTACATAAATTATTTTAGCTTTTCTAAACACTGCACCTACAAACAGTTTAAATTATAAACGATATTATTTCAAGCACTACTTTTAACACATATAAGTTAATTTATTTCTCTCGCATTACTACCGTTGCTTAAGCCGCTGTTACCATTATCAACGATTACAACCCTTTCAAACAAATGTATCAATATATACAACACATTTCAAATACATAATAATTACAAAGTAAAATTACACGTTTTACGCGTATAAAAGCAATTATTATAATAAGCTTGGGCAGCGAGTGGACAATAATAAACGCATAAATTGCTTACGTAATGGGAATAAACGTCCTTCTGCTGATTTATATCCGTACAATAGTTATTGTTTTGTATGCTAAACACATCCTGCATGTATTTTATTACAAATACATTACCTTATATCACGCAAAGTAGTTATTTGTGTACGATAAATTACAAACAACAAGTTCACGCTTTAAAATACAATGTAATTTGCGAAGATGAATTCATTGTTTAGTAATGTTGGGAAGGATACATTATCAATATTGTTTACACATTTTTTAATTTATTTTATTTATTTCATAATACATTAGAAAGACATAACGACTGATCTTATTAAAACAACATAAAATTAATGTATGATTAGAATTGAAACATAAAATATACAATTAGCCCTAGACATAGGTACGTGTTTGTTGAACTGTTTAACTTCTATGTTGAGTATCGCCATGTTATGGCCTGAATACGCAGTGTTCATATTCAATCTCATACATAGCTTTGCTCTCCTTTATGATAATATTATAAAACTAATAACATAGATTTAATGGCTGCCATATTATCTTACAATAAACCATACAATCTTACATCTATTATAAATGTATCGGGCTTGACTCGTGAGAAATATTATTTCTAAAAGCAGAAATAAAAATGAACACAATTCTCACAAAAATACGTTTATTAGACAAACGCGTTTCAACGACAAAGTCGTCATCTTCAGTGACACATGAGCTACAACTAAATTACAACATTTGTCGTTGAAACGCGTTTGGCTAAGAAACGTATTTGTGAGAATTGTGTTCATTTGTATTTTTACTTTTAGAAATTACATCTTTTAGATGGTCTTACATATGAAAGAATTACAATAAACCAGGAAAAGATACTGAGATTAGAAAAATAAATATTTTACTACTGACTAACTCTCTCTCTCTCTCTCATCAATATTAATTATAAAGTACTTCCCGAGGGGGTGGAAACAAAAGGATTGGTAAGATGAAGGGTCTTGTCATCCAAGTAAGAGGAAAAATAAAAACAACTGATGGGGTTTGGCTACATTTTGAACGTTTTCTTTTGTAAATGTATCACCATGTATTGTTTGATTTGTTATTTCTTACGAATTATAAGTCAATTTGAAATCAATCCCCATTCTAAATAAAATTCGAGCTTAATCAAAATTTTCTCAATCCATAAATCAATGTGTGATAAACTTTTTTCGCAAAGAAGTTCGTGTTTCGATTCGGAAATGTTTTCTGCTTCAAAAATAAGACGTATTGAATTGAATTTTCAAACAGTCTTCAATGTTTTATTGTACAATTTTTTTTATATATAAATCTCTTTCGGAATAAAAACTTGCCAAGTTTACAACAAGAAATGTTTACGGGAATAAATGTTTCAAAATGATTTCTACAGTTTAATCAGTTACGGGTTTCGATATGGGAGCCTAAACTACGGAATAAGAGGGAAGAATTTTCTGCTAAATTTTCCAGGAAAGATGTGTATTTTGCATATTTTCGATCTCGCTCCTTTATGGGCGAATTATTCACTTGAACTTGTTTTTCACTTTTATGTTTTTGTGGGATTTAAGACATGGTATGAAAATAAAATAGTAACTTTTCAATATAGACTCGTGAATTTCCATCATGTAAAAGGCACAAACACTTCTAATACAAATTTTACATTGTTGGATTAGTCATTTTGTTCTCTGAGGTCTTAGTGAAGTACATTATAAATTTACAAATCAATAAAATAAAAATAAAAATATTTCAATTCCAGCTTCTATTGAACCAGTAGAAGCTTACTTTTTCTTATTTAAACACTTCAGATTTGGGACTATTCTATTTATAAATTCATTCATCTTGTTTTATTACTCATAATTTGAATTTATTTAACTTTCGTAGACACATTCCTTGCTGATTCCGATAGATAGATTCAATAAAACCGTTTCAGAAATAAATGTACAACCCATACTTGTAGCGGTTAAAAAACATTTTTAATAAGACCACATCAAATTACACCCATACGCAGTTAAACAGAAAATACCTTCAGTTACAACATTGTAATATTTAATTCACACCACTGAAAATAAAAACAACAAAACCCAGAATACTAGCAAGAAAACAATCAATTAGAAGCAATAATAAAATGTTCCTTATATAATAAAAAAACTCATTATAACAAACAATCACCAACCAATTTATTTCCTGAAGAAACAAAAATGTTGGTCAAAATATTTCGTTAGACAGAAAATTAAAACAAGTATAAACCTTCATGCGCCTTACAATACAGGGTGTCTTGTAAACTATAAATCTGACAGCAAACTTTAAGTGGGGAACCTTTCCTTGTTTTTTGAGAAAATAAAAAGTATATAGTTAAAATATTTTGAAAGGCCAGTCAACTTTGGAGTTTCTTATGGAACACCATATATTTTATGATTTTGGATTTTACAAGTTATTTTAAGACTTTTTTGTACTTGGTGTTTTTTTTATACGACTAACTGTTTAAAAGTTACAGGGATATAAAGTTTTTTTAAACACCATAACTGAGCGGAAGATATTTTTGTATGGAAACGTTTTGAACGAATGAAAATGCTCTCAACACTAATAAAGCATTGTTTAGAAAAACAAATAACTTTTTAAAAACAACAGATAATACAGTTGTTAGATTTTTTTAAACCGTAATACAGAGGAGTTAAGTAACTGCAAATTTGTCAAACATGAAAAATGAAGATGATAACATTAGCTGTTCATTCTCATTGTTGCAAATTGTAGTTTATCGAAAGCCCTCTGTTTATTAACTACAAGGTCTCAGTTTAAAGTACAGTTTTTATATTCGTAATTGGAAGCCAACTTTCGATTTATTTTTTTGGAACAGCCTATATTTTATGATGATTTTGAATTTTACTGAATTATGGATTCTGAATCAGCTGATATTTGTTTAAATAACAATTTGGAACAATAAGAAGGAACAGTTGATATTCAACATCTGTTATCAAACTTAATTTTTCATTTGTGACAAATTTGTAATTTATTTACTTAATTTCTCTATATTATGGTTAAAAACTTCGTATTTCTTTATTTCAAAAGTTATTTGTTTTTCTAAACAATGCTTTATTAAGAGCATTTTCATTGGTTCAAAACGTTTCCATAGAAAAATAGTTTCCGCTGAGTTATGGTGTTTTTAAAACTCTATACCCCTGTAACTTTTAAACAGTTAATCGTATCAAAAAAACATCACGAACAAAAAATACTTAAAATACATTTTAAAATCTAAAATCATTATCAAATTTATAGGGTGATCTATAAGAAGATCAAAAGTTGACCGCCATATTGGAAAATGGCGACTTTTTACAAATATATTAACTACATATTTTTTAACTTCTCAAAAACAAGGAAAGGTTCCCCATTTAAAGTTTGCTGTCAGACTTATAGTTTACAAGATCACAATGGTGGCCCATTAAAAAAAGGCAGCCTTTATATTTGAATAATGTGAATTTTGTATTACATATATACATTGTAACTTTAACAATTTTAAAGTTATTCTAGACAATAATATACTATTTAACAACTGAACGTGTGTTTACTTAGGATACTATTAGCCCTTTTCTTTGCGTAATGAGGAAGCACAATGTCCATTTCAGAGGTATTACCAAGTAAACTATTTTAACACAACTTACAAAATGAGGACTTGCACAATGTCCATTTCAGAGGTATTACCAATTCATTATTTTAAAACGATTTACGAAATGAGGAAGCACAATGTCCATTTCAAAGATATTACCAAGTAAACTGTTTTAACACAACTTTACAAAACGAGGAAGCACAATATCCATTTCTAAGGTATTACCAACTAAACTATTTTAAAACAACTTACGAAATGAGGAAGAACAATGTCCATTTAAGAGGTATTAACGTAAACTATTTTGACACAACTTACGAAATGAGGAAGCACAATGTCCATTTCAGAGGTATTACCAATTCAATTATTTTAAAATAATTTACGAAATGAGGAAGCACAATGTCCATTTCAAATATATTACCAAGTAAAGTATTGTAACACAACTTACAAAATGAAGAAGGACAATGTCCATTTCTAAGGTATTACCAAGTAATCTATTTTAACACTACTCACGAAATGACGAAGCACAATGTCCATTTCAGAGGTATTAACGTAAACTATTTTGACACAACTTATAAATTGAGGAAACAAAATGTCCATTTCAGTGGTATTACAAAGTAAACTATATACTCTGCTATATATATATACATATAGGTGTACTATATGTAGTAGAGCGTGACGATAAAATTAGATTCACCGCCCGAAAAAAAATATAATAGACTTTTCCTCACCCTGTAGGCCTACATACTTTGAATAGCTAAAACTTAATTAGACAAGCAATTTAAAAATTTGTATTTAAAAAATATGCATGAGATATGAACATGTGTTTAAAAAAAAATTTACCCTATTCATCTAAAAATCTTGCAAGTAGTACTTAGTAACAACTACTTTTATTTCAAATTAAGACGGCTTTAAAATACATAGTGAGATTTTAAAAAATCACAATATTCCAATATGTTATATTGCGTGAAATCTGTAACATATTTATTATATTGAACTAGTAAATCCCCGTGAAAAATCACAGGCGGATTAATTAGAAACACATCAGAAATACATCATTTATACAAAATACTATTTAAATAACATAAATAGGCCTACCGAACTATGCAGACGGGAATTTTTAACTCGGTATATGTGTATATAAGGACTATAAAACTGTAGGAATATTTGTTAAGATTTTGTGTTTATGTATATTATTATGTATATTTAAAGAACGATAAAAATATTATCTTTTAATTGCATTTTATTACATATTGATAGATCAAATGATTTAGAAGTTATTAATATTATAGGCAACATATTATTGATTGAAGTTGTAAACATAACCACAAAGTATAATCTACGCTAGGTTTTGTTTGCGTATTTCAGATGATGGATGAAATCAGCTGTTGTATTATTAAGTTAAACGAATAATTATTTCTTCTTTAAATGTTTCTCCACTTACGCTCGTACCTACACTCGCTTTTATAGGAGTTGATTCCAACCAAATTTCAGTTGGCGTATGATCAATTAGCAATTAAAACCATAATTGAAAGCGATGAGGTTATTCGGAAACTAATTTGTGCAGCAGTGGAATTACACGTAACATCCAATTGAAAGTGCACCAAGATAATTTTGTTATCGTAACAAGATTGTGTTATGTAGTTATGAATTTTGTTATGTAGTTTCGTTTCAAATAATCAAAATATAGCTGGACGTGGTTTCATAAGGTTAATGCAATTAATTGTAAACTGGAGATACGGGAGATACGTACATATATTTTAGGGTGGGTTTTGGGTAAACGTTGAAGCAAATGCTTACTGCTTACTGCTTACTGAGAGTAGTATCAAGAAATTTGTTTGAAAAGTTTTTTTATAAAACCGACCATAAGCTCAAGGGATGAGAAAATATTGGTTGAAGAACATAAAATGCGTAACATCTTTGTAGGACACACTCTCAAATCCGTTCAGTTATTGGACACTTTTTTATACAACAAACCCTTACTGGAAGGGGTGAAAAATTGATGTCGTAAATAAAAAAAAAAAAAAAGAATCCAGGTGTGCTTAAGACCAAAAGGGAGAAGTGTAAACTTCTATGGTGATATACTGATAAATAATTATTTCTTTTGCTAAAAAATCCTGCATTAAAAAATTTGCAAAGTACACAAAATCTGATTATTTTAACACTACCAAATAAACTATTTTAACACAACTAACAAAATGAGGAAGCACAATGCCCATTTCAGATGTATTACCAAGTAAACTATTTTAAAACGACTTACGAAATGAGGAAGCACAATCTCCATTTCAGAGGTATTACCGAGTAAACTATATACTCTGCTATATACACATAACACATGTGTATTATATATAGTAGAGGGTGACGGAAAAATGCTTGACGGTAATATCCAATTCACCGCTCGCAAAATATTTTGGACGCGTTCGCCTATAGAAGTTTACGCTTCAAAAACATAATTCCTTTTCTCATAACTTTTTATAACCTTTAACCCTTATCGAAACGGGAGAAAAAATTCGTTTAATGCTTGCTTAACTTATGAAAATTGTAAATCAGAAATGCAAAAACTATCTACGCTTGTAAGCCAAGCTAAAACTCATATCGTAAAACTCTTAGGTTGTAGCTTGCGTGTTTTATCATTATCAGTTTTAGCAAGAGCAATTAAATGTGGTATTGTATGTATTTCAAAATCTTTCAAAGCAAATATTAAAAAAAATGTTTTTCTTTTCCACTGGTTGTCTTACGAAAGAAATTAAATAAATTTCATGAAAAAAATACTTTGTGAAAATACTACGTAAGTTGGTGTGTTTACTACGAAACTTTATTTCATTAAGTTAGGCAAGACAAACCGTTTTATTCCAAGATGTATTAATAAACCGGTGTATAAAGTTCCAAGATTTTGATGGAACTTGATTTTAGTTAAGCCATCCAAACTCAATCACGTAGAAAACGTTTTGCTAGTCTGCTACTGCCACATTGGATTTCTACAGGGTCTAACAAAAACATGGGCCTACACAGCCAGTTTAGACACTTAGTTTCAACTTAACCCTCACTATTTCACACATAAGCAATTTAGAGACTTAAAGAATTGCCCAAAGGTCTTTGTGGGTGTTTATGGATTTTGAAGAATTTTCAAATATAAACATAGGGCAAGTATTACGTCATTAATCTTCAAAAAGTAAACTTTACGAAAAGATCTGCTCTACAATCTTAACTGCTCCCATTTCAAGATTGTGACTCTAAACGTCAGCAAATTATGTTTCGTTTAATTTAATTATATATCACTAAACGACGGTTTCATTCTCAGAACTCTAAATTTTACGAAATATTGCTAATGATATAACTGCCCAACTAGAACTCTTTCCCGCAACATTGCCAACGTTCAAAAAAGTAAAATTTCGTATGGATAGAAGTTCCAATACTCAGTTGTTTTTTAAGTTCAACCAGAATTGGACGATAATTCTGGTACATATGTTTATTAATTCCAAACCATCACAACGAAATCAGTTAGTGTTAGGTTTGGTGACATAATATTCCACCACCAAGTTCGTCAAAGTCCATCCACCGAAAACTCACGGAACAGATCCATTCAAACATTGATTGTGTGTGGCGTTTTTTCATCTTGTTAGGCCGGGTTTACACGAGCGTTTTGCAGTTGCGTTAACGCCGCCTCATTTTGTAGCCGCGTTTAGGCAGTGCGTGTGCTCAAAAAAGGCAGTTTACACAATGGCGTTGCGTTGGCTGTGCATCCGCGTTGAAGCTGCTGCAAAAATTGTGATGCTCACCACCACCATCTCAACGCAGCCGCAGCGCCAGTTTGGAGCAGCGAAGCAGTGTGTTGCTTTGCAACAAACAGCACACACGTTCGTCGGCATTGCTGTAGCTTCATTGAAAAGACTTCGTAGAAAAGATCATGGATTCCTTGGACGTTGAAAAGTTCTACGAAGAAACGTCCTACAACATGGGATCCGTCTCGCGAGGATTATCATGATAAAATCCAGAAGAGAGCTGTCAGGGTGAATGTTTGCGAGAGTATCGACGAAAACTTCATCGCAAAAGAAGAAAAGAGAGAAGCAATCAGAGGTAAGACAAGTATTTTTTTCGTCAGATTCCATTGTGGCCGTGTAGTTACAACTTCGTTGATTGATCACAAAACTGAACCTATTGCATATGCAAATAGAAAAAGGCAAATAATGTAACGAACAATAGTTATTATACCATGTAATTTTAACCTAGAAGTCAACCAACAGAGTCGAACACCGCTAGGCGTGTACTGACAACTTGCTGCAAAGCGGCTTCAACGTTCGTGTGTACCGGGCTAAGAAGTATACCCCTAAAACCTCTTCCAATTTCACGAACAGAAATGAAAGGATAAATACTTTCATTTCAATAAACATCTGTATTAATGTTGACAATTTTTTTGTATTGCTATATTACGTGACACAGCTCACCAAACTCAAATTTGTCTTCATGTAAATGTTGTTCTACGATCACTTGTGGGCTATTCACGAATCACAAACGACCGTAATCGTTGCCCGTTGAATGAAAGCACGCTGCGATTAAAAGAAATCTTATCTTACATTACTAAAACCCATTGACAATATTTAATACTGCAAAGCTGATTCACTTCAGAGTAAAGTTATAAATGTTTAGACAGTGCTCTATGTGTATTAATTCTTGAAACTCTAGCTTTTTGAGCCGATTCCCCGATAAACTTTCAAATTTGAGCAATGTTGAAAATCTAAACGCATAGGAACAATTTTATATTTATAGTTTGACGTATGTAGGTCTAAGTAGTTTCTTCTATAGAACGAAATATACAAAAAGGATTGTAGAAAATACACATGTTCAACAACTACTAACCTCAAAACATATCTCATACAGCCTACATTAGTTCTACAACAATTTAAAAATACCTATACATGTTCAACTTGAGTAGGCACAGTAAATTTAATATTTTCTTAATAATAAACATGTATTAGGCCTGCGTTATGATATAATCCTTATAATTGTACACATTTACCGAGTTAAAAATCCTTTCAGCAGAGTTAGGTAATGATAAATAAAGTTTGTAATTTTTACCCTATAAGCGTCAGGCGACGAGAATTCTCGTCGATTGCTTTCGGCTACATACCGGCATTCGAGTGTCAAGCGACCAGAATTATAGTCGGTACCTTTAGATCAAAATTGGTGCATCAAAAATAATAGTAAGTATTACATATTATATACCTATGTTTTCTACTATGTTTCGAAATTATTTGTAGACACATCTGCTTTGAAAAGGACGTTTTAGTTTCTTGCTCTTGTCGCCATTGGGGTCTTGTCTAGAAGAGGCCCGACACTATATTTTTATGTTGGAAAATACATACAACATGCTAATATGCAATTTATACAATCTATAATCACCATGGCAACCATAAACAATGACATACCCATCATGACGTAACACTAATCACAAAAAATCACAAATCTTGTAATACATAATTGTTATCAAGGGCAGTTCAATACAAGATTCTACATATTCTTGTCGCTTTTTTCAGTAGTTGGGAATTAAATAGTAAAGAAAGTGCAGTTAGGTATTTATAAAATAAGCACATATTGCACAGTGAGCGAAAGTGTTCCACAGGCCATGACATGTCTCTTCTGTTGACCCAAAAGAGGGATCGCTGGCTATGTCATGTGCGACAGTGCCGCAGTAGAATTGGAGTGAGGAAAAGGACGCATACCAAAATTATTTGGATACGTTAATGGCCTAGGTACGTTTATTTTGTTCGTTTACTCTTGGGCAGAGGAATACGCTACTATAAAGTGTTGTATAAAAGAACTAAACTTATCAAAATCCACGGTAATAGACTGGAAAACATTTTGCTTGAGGATGTGCAAATAATTTGTTGCAAAACCCGATAAAAACAGGGGATCCTGGTCGGATTGTAGAAATTGATGAATCATGTTTCACTAAACGAAAGTATGATGTCAGACGGGTACTTCCACATCAATGGGTTTTCGGGGGAGTATGTTGTGAAACCAAAGAATGGTTTCTATTTGCTGTGCCAGACAGAACTGCTACTACTTTGTTGTCATGCATTAAAAGCAGCATTTTACCAGGTACAACAATAGTATCTGATTTATGGCGTAAGCACAATGGCATACCAAATTTAAAAGAAATGCAGTTTCAACATTTTGCAGTAAATCATAGTGAAAACTTTGTAGGTCTGGTAACTGGAGCCCACACACAAACTATGGAATCCTTGTGGGCTTCAGCTAAAAGAAGAAACAAAAGGGAATGTGGTACCAACAGGAACCTACTTGTTCTTATCTAGGCCTATGTGAATTCATGTGTCGTCGCAGGAACAAGGATGAAAATCTGTCTGACGCGATTTGAAGGGATATATTTAAACTTGAACTGGCTTCCACAAGATTAATGTGTTGCATACGTTTTACTTTAAATTGTTTAAGGTTAAGTTAATTCATGTGGGTTTTTTTAACCATAAATATTAATAAAAGTTATATTTTTTTAACATTACTGTTTTTTCACTGATTTCTATTCATTGCATGTATGTCAACTAAATATTTCTTATTTACATTTGCTGGCAGGCCTCTTCTAAACAAGTCCCCGTTATTGTATTGTGCCTTACGTTCCGAGTGAGTGTAGTGAATTTGTTTTTTGATTTGTGTTGGTTGCTTTTAATTATTTTGAATTAGCGAGTTTTGTGATAGTGGAGTGAAGTAATAAATTCAATTATAAGTAGTTGCAATATAATTGAATATAGGTCTGGGCCAATTTTGTTTGCAAAAAGAAGCCATGAAACAATGATTTCTATTTCAGGATTATAAAGCATTTTTATAAATGCTGGTATAAATAATAAACAGTGTTATAAAGCACTTTTTGTACATTTATAAAATTATTTGATTATTTACAATACATAAGCCTATTTTATATTATTTCATTTTTCTAAATTCAATATGTAGGTCTAGACTATATTAAATTTTAGCAAACTACTCATTTTTATTATTTTATCTTCAAAACCTTTTTTTTTTTTTACAAATTTATTTATTTTCCGTTCAAAAGGTAAAAAGGTTGAAAGTATATAATAGCCTAGTATACATTTTACTGAATAGACTACATTCTACAGAGTTTTTAATATGTACAGTTCAAATTTTATTTTATCCCAAAACATTGTTTTTTTAGGAAGTATATTTTTTTATTGTTTCAAGTAAATAATGTTTTTTTCTACATTTTGTATTTATAATGAATTTTTTTTTAATTTTTCCAAGAGTCATACTTTTGAAACTTTTATTTTCCATACTTTCCCGAACAATAAAATGTACTTGAATAGGATACATTCTATAGATGTTTAAGTGGTAATGTGTACAAGCAGTAAAAAAGTACCTGACGCTTAGAGGAATATCTAGCAGAAACTGGCCTGACGCTTATAGGGTTAAATAGTAGGCTATTTAATTTTTTATCTGATGTATTTCTGATGTGTTTCTATGTAGTAGTTCTGTGAACAGTAGACCTCGCTCGTTAAAATAACAAATGTGGTTTTGAGCTTAGGTTAAAAATAGTGTGCCAGTAAGGAGGCAAGCACAAGGTTTAGCCAGCGAAACATTATTTTACAATTCCCGCGATTCCGGGATTTCTAGTTCTCGTTTTTTTCTTTTCTTGAGCTTTAACTGCTAAAGATTTTCTTTTAGAGCCATTGTGTTTTTTTAGGTTAATAATGCGTAAGATAGCTAAAAATATCAAGTTATATAGGGAAAACATATAATTGAATATTTACATATTAAATAACTAAAACTTAACAATGTATTTACAGTTCCATAACTTCCATATCATATTCCAATATTCGAAATAATGAAAACAAACGATGTTAAAACGTCATGATAGTGATCTCAACTTTATTCTCAACCCATGTACCAACACTTCCCACGGTGTCCGACGGTTATTTTTTGTTTGTCCTTTATCGCCGAGCGGTTTCATTTGTTTCATCTGATTTTGTAATTCAAGTAAAGCTAAGTCAATTACTTTTATGAAATTTACAAGTATTCAGTTTAATTCTTTGATTTATTCTCTACGAAAGAAATTTGAAATTTATAAATATTTTTACATAATTTTATTTAGAACTAAATTACGAAACGTTTTTACATTTACGAAAAAAATTACAATAATTTTTACAACTTTTTATATAGGCCTAAAGTTGAACTTTTTTCATTAGTTACTGAACATGCTAATAACTAATAAATGTTTCTTGATCTAATAACTTTGTTAATTTTACTTCAATAATTTCTTCACTGGCATATATGAATTCTTTAAACCTTTATCTACAAAAAAGTTATGCAACACTTTTGAATTGGTTTAGAATAAACGTATAAAAACATGGTTGAAATACAAAAACGTGATTTTGATGAAAATCAAATTTGCTATTGGAAAAACGTCATTAGTTTTTAAATTCGACTTACTGTTAATGGCAGCCTATTCCAGCTTTGTACACAGAGCTCTCACCGTACCCATGAATACAGTTGATTATAATAAAGAAATTAATATAATAAAACAGATCGCAGTTTCGAATGGCTATGACCACAAAATAATTGACAAATTAGTGAAGAATAAACCTACCATAAATGAAAAAAAAGCGTAAGCAGCAATGCCGCATTACTATAGCCGAATTTTTACCACGGAATAACTAAGTTTAAAACAAGTAAATTTAATAGTTATTTATTTTATTCATATTTCATGCAAGAGAAACAACAACACATTACACAGGATTATAGTACATTTAATTGTCTTTTGAATGGTAAAACTCACAATATGTACTCGGGCTTATGATTGGGCGAAAATGTGCAATTATCGTACACGAATAGTGAAAAATTCGATTTTTGGGACCTTTATATGAGTTTTGTTCCTTGTTCCGGGAGGTGTACCTAAAACACCTTTACACAGGCTTATAGTAAATTTAATTGTCTTTTGAATGGTATAACTCACAATATGTACTCGGGCTTATGAGTGGGCTAAAATGCGCAATTAACGTACAAGAATAGTGAAAAAGTCAATTATCGGGATCTTT
>JAGFPH010001911.1:31201-50805 GCA_018207615.1 Philaenus spumarius
AGTTTTGTTCCTTGTTCCGGGAGGTGTACCTAAAACACCTTTACACAAGATTATAGTAAATTTAATTGTCTTTCGAATGGTATAACTTACAATATGTACTTGGGCTTATGAGTGGGCGAAAATGCGCAATTAACGTACAAGAATAGTAAAAAAATCGATTATTGGGATCTTTATATGAGTTTTGTTCCTTGTTCCGGGAGGTGTACCTAAAACACCTTTACACAGGATTATAGTAAATTTAATTGTCTTTTGAATGGTATAACTCACAATATGTACTCGGGCTTATGAGTGGGCGAAAATGCGCAATTAACGTACAAAAATAGCGAAAAAGTCGATTATTGGGATCTTTATATGAGTTTTGTTTCTTGTTCCAGAAGGTGTACCTAAAACACCTTTACACAAGGTTATAGTAAATTTAATTGCCTTTCGACTCATATAACTCACAAATTGAACTTGGGCTTATGAGAGGGAGATATTATGCAATTTCCTCGCTCTAACTTTGCCATTTTGGGTTTACTACAAATAGGCCGCCATTTTGTTTCAATTCAAAAAATAAAAATATATGTACCTTTCAAATCCTACAAGGACCCTTGCACAAAAAATTCATCATTTTTGAAGCATATTTACTACCTTTTAGCAAGGTTTTGTAAAAAACTACCCCTCAAATTCCTACCCAAAAACGAAAAAACTGTATAACTCCGCCATTTTGAAACGGATCGAAAAACAAAAAAAGTACCTTTTGAAGAATCGCACTAAGGCCCTTTGACCAAAAAATCAGAAATTTTGAAGCATTTTTACTACCCCTTAAAAATCCGGGAATAAAACATATATATATAAAGTAATGATTTTTGGGTATAGTCTCCAAATGGTCTGAAACGGATAGAAACCAAATTTTAGCCTTCTCCGACCAACCGTTTTCAAGTTGGGTCGAGTGTAATAGCTTCGAAAATTCGGCTAAAAACCAAATATATCAGCACGGAATTCCATGGACTAGTAGAGAATGTCGCAGGAAGGATATTTAAAAAACAAGGTTACACGTTAGCATTCAAAACGGGAAATAATTTAGGAAATGCATTAAAACCTAGAAATAAAGAAAAATGCCCTTTCAATGCAAGCGGCGTATATAAAATATCCTGTGACAATTGCCCTAAACACTATATCGGCCAAACGGGAAGATCGTTTAAAACCCGATTTAAAGAACACTTACCGAAAAGAAACCTTAACCCAATAAAATCTAAATTTGCTGAACATCTAGTAGAAACAGGCCACAATTATTCCAATATAGATAGCAATATGCAAATATTACATAAATGCTCAAAAGGGCCAATTATGAATGTCCTAGAAGAATTCCAAATTTACAAACAATGTATTTCTGATCCATCTATTTTATTAAACGAAAAAGTCCACTTTCAATCGAATACCATCTTCGACAGTATAATTAAATTAACCCCTTCAACTAGAACACATAACCACCCGCAAAACTAGTTTTTTTTTTGTTCAGTACTGACTAAGCAATGAACCAGTGAACACGTGTGTCCATGTTATATGACATAATTAACCGATTATTTTAAATGTAGTTTTTTGTGTTTCAAAGTGTTGTGTGTTTTTTGTGTAATTTTAAAGTGACGAGCATTTAAATTAAATGCTATAACATAAAAGTTTCGGTTTGACAATGCCTGAATGAAATAGGCGAAACGGTCGTCACCGATTACAAAAACGATTACTGGACTGTGAGCAGTTTTATATATAAATAAGGTATTTATTTAACTATAAGTTTACTGTTAAGTCACAAACTGGCTTTGGAAAAAAGCTTTACACTGAGAGAAACGGTGCGGCCGGCATTTTTATTTTATTTAAGGGGTTAAAAATGAAAAATGGAAAAAACCGTATATATACATGACTCGGCCTAGGAATAAGGAACATTCATGCAAAAAATCATCAAAATCGGTCAAGGCGTTTGGCCGTAATCGTGAGACAGACACACAGACGAAATGCTGAACGGTCGAGCTAAAACGGAGACCTCGCTTCGCTCGGTCAATTAATGTTTAATATAGTAGGAATAACAATGTACATTGATAAATCTGATTTGCGCGGTCATGTCCGTTTCCTGGATAACGCATTCCCTTGGTCTGTCTTGGTCTAATGATCTAAGTTATTATTTAATAAAAATACATTTACATCTTCTATGGCAACGAAATGTATGTTTCCTGAGCCCGCATCATGATATGAAGAAATTGCGACAATCGTTTGTCTTCTTGAGATTTTTGCTATATCTATTAAGTTTAGTTTGTTATCATTGATTTCAATCAAAACCTCAGCTACTGCCTTCTATCTCTAATTCCCATATAGATAATCTAAACACAAAGTTTACAACATATTACAAAATAACTCCAAACTAATGTGGTAACATACTGGTTGCAGGTAGAACTAGAACGGCGAACACAATCTAATTTTTAGTTATGGCTGTGGAAATATGTCTGACAAGCTGAAGGCGTGACGACAAACACATTCACGAAGGAAATAATGTAATATTTAACTCCAGGTCACGAACATGTGCACGCTAGCTGTTCACACCGACGGCACCGTATATTGCCTAAACATATGTATCAATACATCAGATGTAGGAGTTGAAATGTTTTCCGCTATCTAAAATGTTGTGGGAAAAGAGAAAGCCATCTTAGGAGACAAAATATGTCTGGAATATATACGTAATACTGGCTGCGTTGCCAGACTTCGTCCATATCAGAATTTAAGAACTCTATTCAAGATTCCCAGGATATAAGGAGTTTCGGCGAAGAAAATGTAAATAGATATTTATACTTCAAAGACTGATGTGATATATTTATATAGGCCTACTTCCATATAATTTGTAGTGCAATTGATTTAAAGATTCAATTTCCATATTTTTACACCTTGAACTTATTTTATTGTCTGAAAATTCATTTACTGTTGGCTAAGCGGATGCAGTTGCTGCTTTCGTCATCGGAATAGATGAACAAGATATCTAGTTTGCTGAATTAGTTTATGAGAAGGGTGTGCACTTGGATGAAAGAGCACCAGCACTGAATGGTTGGAAATTATGCTATTGGGCAGGGTACACATCCCATCTACGTGAACATGCAACTGATCTGGAAATAATACGGGCGAAAGAAGCAGTTACATATCCGGGAGTAACGTTGGGCACCAAACATACTTTTATGAATCACATTGGCAGGCATCGAGAAAGTCACTAGCGCTCACAGCGGTATTGCGGCAAAATGTTTGAGATCCGACTGCTAACAGAAGCAATGGTTTATAACAGAAAAATAGTTTATATTTCTATACAAAGTCGAAATGCGGGCTGTTGAGTTCAAGTGGAATCGTTATAAAGCTACGATGTAATTTATACGTATACTGGGTTCGTACTGGACGTTTAAAGAGCCTGTGATTGCGGAAGTAATCTCCATTGATTTTCTGGCTGGAGAAAGAAAATTAGTACACGAAAGAAGAATGCATTAGCAGAAACAAAGCACCAGTGGTGAAAGAGTGGCGCAGTGTTGGATCAAAGAGGGAGATGTGTAATTCGCCAGATATAGCATGAGCTCTCTGGGCGTACAAGGGCTTCCTGACCGAAGCATTATGTTCAGAGCGCGGCAACAGTCTGAGCCTTTCTGACCCCCATCACTCGAATCAATTCCAAGTCTACTGCGCAACTCGAGGCCACGGCTCTTACAATACCTTCTCTAGTATAATGCAAGGTTAGTCGCAAATATAGACTACTAGCTGACCCGGCAATGTTTCGCTATTGCTTAATTTGAAACTATGAAAGCCTGTAATTCGTATCCCTGAGGGCCTATAAATTATAATGGGATTCTGCTCATTGCTTGATTTACCTAACCTAAAATTATATTCAGTTTTTGATCCAAATCAGTTGTTGATCAAAATCAGCTGTTTTAAGCTTTTCATACGAACAGCTGTTTCTGATAAAATCAAAAGAAATATTTCTTCTTCTTACTTAAGATTGACCTTCCATAAGATTAACATTGAAACTTTGAGGGCCACTGGGGCGTAGCCCTAATGTCCTAGGACTTTGGTAAATGGCCTAAAACCTTCCCAGGGTTAACCTGTGTTACTATGCAAAATTTCAAAGCAATCGGATGGACGGTTTGGTAACGCATAAAGGACAAACGTACATACATTGAATTTTATATATTAGACTATTGAGGTAGTCGCTGTTTTGACTATGCAATTTGATCATAGGCAAATCCTTACTGGTCACCTATGAGACAGTAAAAGAAAGTAGTTCTGTATAGTGTATGGATACAGAAGGTGATACCTTTTTCGAGAATCAAAGATGGGCAACAGAGAAATAGATATTAAAATAAAAAATATGTCTTATTTAATCCCGGCAACATAATCATTATACTGCTGCTGGACAACGATCGGGGGAGTAAGGTGACAATCTTCACTGAAATATTACTTACACAAAAAAAAAAGAAGGCGAGATGTGATTATAATCTTCCAATAAATTTTAATTAAATATACAATGACATATGAAGGCAAAACGGAGAACCAGCAAATGATGTAATTCATGCGTTAACCAATTTAGTATATTTATTTGAAAAAATAAAATAAATAAAATGCATTTTAATACTTTTAACGTCATGCCCATCCATTTGATTTACATTTGTTTACCTACTAAGCCATGTGTATCATACGATACACAACTGAACTTACCATTGGGCCATGTGTATAGAATTTCCTTGCATGCATTCTAACGTTCCAAGCTTTGTGTCTAATTTTGATTCTCAGTTAGATTAAAAGTGAATGCCTGTTTGGTCTAGTCTAGGAGTAAAGAGATCGGGTTTTGGTCCACTGTATTGTAGCGTTTACAAGCTGCTATATTTCGTCTGTTGCTATTTTCGAGATAGTTTCTGCCTGTTAATTACATCGAAATGGATTCTGACCGGATTAAAAATTGCTTTTACGAAAGTAGTTCTAGTGAGAGTAGTGAGTTAAGTATTTTTAGAGATCTGACCGATTCTGATAATCCGACATATAAAACAAACATTGAAGATGTTGGTTAGTGATTTACCTTATTAAATAGGTATATTTCTAAGTGTTATTTAAATATACTTGTTAATTACCAGACAGAATTAATTGGTGGTTTCTTGTATTTCTTTGTTATTTATACAATATAATAACGCTCACTAAAAATGATAAAGAGCAAAGATCGGTTAGGCTTTAAATTGTCATTTAATTGTAACATGTTGTGCTGAAAAGCGGTAGAGAGAATTTCGAGAGTATTGGCCTACATCATAAAATGATATAAAATGGGCCATCATAAGTCTATAGGTTTTCAACCCTTAGCTTATAAAAGTAATAAATAAGTAACTAAAACCGAAGTATCCAAAACATTTCACTAAAGGAAAACGCCTGAATTTAGCGAATGATACACCTGAGATAACAATAAAAGTGTTTTACTTAGAATTTTTGGTAATCAATCCAATAATATAATTTTGGGAAGGTGTGAAAGAAGAGTTAGGTTCAATAATGTATTTACATCAGGATTTGTAACGTTTTGAATGACAGTCGTAAAACTCCAGCTACCTTGATGACTTTATTTTGTCGCGTTGGAATTTGAAACACCTGACAGCAAGGTGAAGTTTCTTCTTATAACTATATTATATTATTCCTTATTAGGTGTTCTGATGCTAGTTACATCCGTTAACATACACCTTGGAAATAATAATCCAGTTAACCTTTCAGCGTCTGTATTTAGATAAATTACTTGCAGTGACATTTTGTTAGTCTTTGAATGCGTTATATTGATTTATATTTAACTTCATAAGAGAAAATGCCATTTTTAAGATATGAAAACCTTGTATTTTTAATTTTGTTACACTTAACATGTTTAAATTTTCTTGTGTATTTTTTTTTTTGAATGTATTATATGAATTTTTATGAATGTAATAAATTGGGTATTGCACTAAACTAGTAGTTCTGTGAAATGTAGATCTCGCGAATAAATAAAAAATCCTCGCTATTACAGATATTTATGAAAAAGATCTTTGTCTAATAGGAATTATTATCGAAACATATGGCATAATATTAATTTAATGTTAGATAGTAAACTGGGGTACATAAAGGTATGATTTCCTCGATTCAACATGTTCTCTACCGAGTGTCGCATATATGCGTCGCACTGTTTTTCGTCACAGATCACCGTGACACTATACACATAGACTGGGACAAACAGTTGTGATATTCGCCACAGTCCATGAGCATGATTTTGTTCAAATGAGTTAATATACTTTTTAATAACCTAAAAGGCATGCGAAGCAATGCTTTTTTTTTACTTTTTTCAACGTTTTTGAAGTCGTCACATATATACGACGTTCAGTCTATCTAAAGAAACCTTTGTTCAGTAACATAGTAACATTTGTCATAGACCAAGCGTCGCACATATGTGACATATAAAAACGGTGGAAAACAACCAAGACATGTGGCGTGAGAAAGGAAGAGAAAGATTCCTGATAACCTCACGTCTTTCCATTTCCACGATCAAAAAGGCGGGAAAACTTCCAAGAATTGCGGCGTGAGAATTGCGGGTAATTTTCATGAGAACTTGACGTCTTTACGTTCCCACGTTCAAATTCGTCAAAGTTACAGACCAAGCACCGCATACTAGCGGCAGACCATCTTACATACTGATACCAATAAATCAGGTCTTTAAATATACTAGTATTTCAAAATTACCAGTTAAAGAACAAAATAATACTGCCACAAATATGCGACGTCAGTCTATTTCAATTAAACCAGGCGTCGCACGTTTTCGACAGCAGTCTTTGGATAGAAACCGGCCGTCTCATATGTGGGATGCTAGGCTATGCGTATGGAAAAATTTTAGTATGGTGTTAGCGAACGTTTTAATCCAGTAATGTTCAAGATATGTCAAATCAATTCACTAATTATTTTGCATCCGATTTATTCCAATCACAACGCACATTTACTGAATACAAATACCTCATAAACCTCTAAAGCCTCAGTTCGCATTGTCCTCTTGTAATATCGACGACATTGGTAAAATAATTGCAAATCTCAACGTCAAAAAAACGGCAGGATTCGATAAGATCCGAAAGATATGAAATAAAATACTCAATCACAGAAACTATTATAAAATTGATACATTTTTTCATATCTGATATAATTTTCCCTTAACGGTCCTTGCAAAAGCTTAAAAAAAAAACTCAAGAAATAAACATTATCGCCCTTGTCGTTTTAAATGACTTCGAGGAATAATTAAGTGTGTAAAATTTGATTAAAATCGAACAACGCATTTGGCCGTGACTGAGAAATAAACAGATATTTGATAGACGAAATACCGAACAGTAGATATAAAATTGGTAATAAAGCTCTTAAAACGAAGCTTTCAAGTGTTTTTCTTCTACTTTTCTACTTAAATTTACAAATAAATTGTATACAGGTTTGTAAAATTAGAGATTGCGAACCTGTTATATTTATTTATTCTGAATGTTTATAGTTTTGACTAAAATAAAAATTTAAACACACCTTAACTGTCTTATTTCGTTCATAGTATCAGTTTTTAATTTCTTTCTTTCTTTCGATTAAGAACTTTTTACAGGTTACAAATTTTATATTTTTTGTTGAAAGAATTGTTTATGTTTATTACAATTAATTTGTTTAATTCTATCGTTTAGTTCTATCGTATTACTACAAGGTTTTTTTAAATGATTTATTTGTAGAAGAACGGTAAGCAAAATGTAGACCATATAAGACTACGGTACTTACTAATATTGAAAACATTTATTTTAAAAAGTAAAAAAAAAAGTTTATTGATTCTCGGGATCGAACCAAGAATCCTAAGTTGTGAAGTTACATTCGTCGTCCGCGACACAGAGAAAATATACAATTAGAAACACTGAAGTCCCAACCACAAGTTCGGTGAACAAAACGACACAAATAAACTGAAACACATTTATTAATATAGCTATTCTACACCGAACTTGTGGTTGGGACTTCAGTGTCTATAATTGTTTAAATTCACCACAGTACTCATTGGAAATCTAGAGAAAATATAGTAAAACAATTTGAGTAAACTTTTGTTTATTCACGCAAATAATTAATATTAATTGCTCACTAAAATATTATGGTAAATAATCGACAATCTAGCCTAAATTAAGAACGTTCAGCTGTTTGAATATTGATATATTCGTTGCTATAGTAATTACAGCTATTACACAACCTCTCTTACAAAAACAATTGTTTGGAAAAAACAGCTGATTTTTTGTACTGGCACTAAAAGTCTTGTATCACCTCACTTGTATTTTAAATTAACAAAGTTAGAGTTTACCAAAGATAAGACCAGTACCAATTAATTTGTGTCTTACTCAAAAGCTTATACCATTTTGTAATATCATTAAAGCCGTTTAAAATATATATTAAACGACAATATATATATAAACATTGATCATTTAATACCATAGATCAATATTTGTGGAAATATTTAATATGTAAATAAGATACTGTAATTTAATTTAAGAAAAATAATAATTAATGGATGTTTTACGTTGTTGGACTCAAATAAATAGTTTTACATTATATGTCAAGAAAGTTTCAGACATTATTTTTAACAATATGTTTCTAAACTACCCACACTGTCACGATCGCTTTGCTACAGCTCAATATTAGTCACGCATTTTCCCTAAACGTGTAATGCCTTCCCCTAAACTAATAAAGTCTAATATACTTGACTCCACATAAGCTTACGTCACAGGTTCTGTTCTGTGAGTCACAGAGTAAATTCCATAATATTGGTTCTATTCTTAACATCTGCCGTGGCCCACGATGTAGACGCACAAACTGAAGTATCATAAATTATTACTATTCCAACAGAGGGGGTCGCAGCTGTCAAGATATTGACGCTATACAGGGTACCAAATAACGCGGAAATTCAACCGTCGCGTCGTCGCAATACTAAGGAAACTATGCAAATTGTGAATATAGTATAGGTAAATATCATAAAAGTGAAACATAATTAGTGAAAAGTTATGGTTTTTAATTTATATCTTGCAGTAAATTTGATTGTTGAACCTTACATCCAACATAAATATTATACATTTTCTTAACCTTAACTCATTCATATTAGAAATTTTTGAACATAACCATGGTAACATATAGTTTACAAAGTTGCCATTTCTCAACACAAAATAAAACAAAAACAAGATTACTTCATTATTTACATAAACAAAATTTTGCTTTACAAAACTGAAAAATAATATCCTATACCATGTTATGTTAATTGTGTTAATTTCTCCAAAAATGTATTTAAATAATTACTTTAGATGATATTAAATTATTTCCACTTCTTTATTATTTAATTTCGTAAATCTTGTAAAATTTAATATTTATTTTCCAAGATAACTGCCACATCACAGGTGTTTTTTTGCGAGGACTTTTACTATATTTTTCCAGTAGGTAAATGCAACATACATGCCAAATACGATGCTTGTACCATAGTGAATTATTATGGTAGCCTAGCTTGGTAGCGAAATGCAACGGGCATCAGCCGTTTAACATTTATAAATGCACATAAAATTAAATGAAAAGAGAAAAGTTATGTTATTGGGAGTAAACTGTTCAGGAAACTCCAATCTTTAAATAAAAACAAAATTCGTTTGTTAAACATTTCTTAATAACTTCCTTTAACGGTAGTTAGTGTTTTTGTTTTATAAATTGTCAAAATTGTTTTCCAAATATTGCATTTTATGGCTAAACGTTTAATTTTATTGAACATTTCTAAATACAAAAGTTGTAGCTCTTTTTGTGACAAACATGTTTTATTTAAACCTTTTTTTATATCATGAATCGTTTTGGAGATATGGGGGAAAGACTGGTTTTTGGACGCCATTTTCCAAGATGGCGGCCGTAGCTCAGTTTTTTTTGCGAGGATTTTTAGTATTTTATTACAGTAGCTAAATACAACATACATACCAAATCCCTAGCTGATAAGAGTTTTTTTAGGTAATTTGTCTAACATGACTAATGTGGAAACTGGAACCAGATAAAACCAGTTAATATTTACAATTAATGGCTAAATTTTTTCAAAGGTTTAATTTTGTATTGGCGAATTTCCATAGGAAAGATGAGCTGTCGCGATGACCTTTATGGTGACACCTAAAGTTGGGAGTGTTAAATGAGCACCGATCATGGTCCCCAGAACACATTTTGGGGTGTCATTAAAATTATAAATATTTTCGTTAGCCAAAACAATCCAACAACCGGAAGTGTTTTTTGAGCGGAAGTAACTATTTTAAAAAAACTTTTCGTTCGATATAACTAACAAAATAAATTTAGGATATTATTCTGCACATTTTTTTTTACACGTCCTCATAGTTCGCTTGGTTCCCCCAAAATTGATCAAAACGTAAAATACCATAAATGTACCCGGTTCAAATCAACGTAAACCGTTTGGCATTTTACTATCCGAGGCCCGACGGCCAAGTACGTACTCTGCGAGCGAAGCTAAACAGTCCGTAAACCGAAGTCTTCAGGACAAGGTGCAAACCCGCAAAGCAGCACGTGAGCCGAGGCTAGAGGCTGAGTCACAAACAAATTCTTCTAATATATTTCATACACACAGGCAGTTATTCAGCTCCTTCGTCAGTAGAATAATTTCCCAAATAGTTGGTTTAAACCTTAAAACATGTAAACTTAATTTTGGAAATTCGCTCAACTCACGTCAGCGGTTCAGCTGCGTGGTCGAATTATTTTTAACATGGATATGTTTTACTGGTGATGGTGAAGAGACAAATTCATAGCGAGTCAGGTTGCACCAACGGTAGATGTATGTATAGCGTCTGCTTTAAGAATAGGGTATGCTTGGAGCAGATGCTAGACATCTACAGTTGCCTCGGCCTAACTTGTGAGGAGGTACCTGGCTAACCTGGTGAATAAAAATGAAGAATATGGTTATAAACAAACGGGCTACTAGAAGGATAGGTATAAGGTTATCTAGAATATGCTTTAAGTATAAGGTCATGCTTGGAGATCTGGCTAAGGTGAATATAAATTAAGAATATGCTTATAATTAAATATTACTAAGTAAAAGCATAAACATCTGCTTTAAGAATAAGGTTATGCTTGGAGCAAGTCAGGCCGATGCAGTGGCTGATGACTCGTAGCAGAAACGCAGGGAGAGAAAATATATCCATGATTCAATGTTTTTACGTGAATCGAATATTCTCTAATAATTGTTTTTTGTGTGTTTTTTTTAAGATTGATTATGATTTTTTAATGAGATAAATTTTATTCTGTAAGTGATCTGTAAACATTGTAAACATTCAGTCTGGATAATCGAATTTTTTTTAACATTCTTTAGAAATGTTAAGAATGTTATTTTAACTCAAGAACATATCCAGTTAAAATTTGGCACACGAATGAATAACTTGAAAACTATTATTAAAAAAAAAAATACATTACAGAAATTGTTTTTTATTTTAATTTTAAGTTAAAAACTTGATAAAAATCTGCGAAATAAAAAAGTACATATTGAAAAACTGATTTCACAGTTGAACTCAGAATAGAAAATATGTGTATCTGAAGACATTGAATGCATTAAAATCCTACATTTAATTATAAACAAAACATTATCCATTATTTAAAATAAACAAAACTAAAAGAGACTAAAGTATAAAAATTTTAAATTTTTTTAAAGATACTTTGCACGTGCTTGATGCATTACTTACTTTATAGACACTCTCTATACAAAACCTGAAACATCGTCTTTTCTTACCTTTTACATAACAATTGGAATTTCCAAATTATCCTTTTAGGTTATGGTTTCAACTATACAGTTTACTTACGTCAGCAACATGATAAGATTTTATATTGATTTATGTTAAAATCAAATAAGAAAACACACAACATTAAAAAGACAGCATCAAACTTTTTCTAATCAACCTCGAAGTAAATGTGTGAAAAATCATCTGTGACTTGCAGTTGATTGTTGCAGAATCTGCGTTTTCCTTTCCTTACGTGGAGAAACATTCTCCGATAAAGTATGGAATTCTATGTCTTAATCAGTGAAAGGTTGCGACTTGCTAAATAGTTGGGAAGGTCGGGTGACGGAGTTCATCACGATATATGTGCTGGTATTGTTAGCAGGGTCAGAATCGTGTTTTGTGAAAATTAGAAGGAAATAATAATGGTCTCGTGGTTTATTCTGGAAAAAAGAGTTTAGATTGTTTTTATTAGAAAACCCAGCGATGACATTACATTTTAAATTCCAAGGCTAATTTAAAAGACCACATTGAAATCAATTAATCTTTGCCGAATAAAATCAGTTCTTTGTCTGCTTTTAGTAAATGTACGAAACAAGTTATGGACATAACTCTGTTCTGTGGTTGTTTGTCACAGAAAATGTGGAAAGTTTTTTGTTGTGTTAGAAATGTTAGTACCTTAACAATTGTTTTTTCCTTTCATTATTTTAATAATTGTATTTATACAAGTTTTTTTTTAAAGTTCAATTTTTAACTACACACTATCTATTTTGAAACAATGTTATTTTTTAATTGAAATTAACTTTAGATTGTATCTTATAAGATTTATATGTTACCAACAATATTAAACTATTAACTATTATTATGTTAATATTGTACATTAACTGTACCGTAGGCCTATATAACTTGAATTGTTTGGATCTAAATATGTAGGCGTAATGGTTTTTTTACCGCTTTTAGTGGTAGCATAATAATAATATAAATTCCCATTCTTCGTTGTTCTAAACAGTTATATAAATGAGATTATTTGAGTCGTATAGAAAAATAAATTTGAATTCAAATACATATTTCTTAGGAGTTGGTAATTTGTGAACTACCACTTTTCTGTTACTGAGGAGTATCCTGCGATCGTACAGAAGGTACTAAGTAGTTTCATCACTTTACGTCTATTCGTTTTATCTTATTACATTATATAAATCATGGGTTGGTTTTCATTTATCCGCTGAGTGCAACATTAATTGATTTAACAATTATTGGTGAAATGTAAAAACCTCCTGTAGTGTCATCTGCCTGAGCACGCAGCAACTGCATCTAAGTTAATCCAGCAAAATCTTAAGACCATGGAAACGAGCTTTAAAACATCTGTGGCCTATGAAATTTTTAGAAACCTCTCCGCCAAAGCTAGTATTTGACCACTCTGTTGCACAGACAATATCATGTACCCAAATAATATTAACAGAAAATACGCAGTGAGACCAGTAAAAAGTGTTGCCAAGTCAACTGTAAGTGCGAGAGAGGAGAGAGCAGTCATTTTCCTGAGGAGCAGCCGTTAAAGTTAGATATTCTGGATGGTTGATTCGGACTTAAACTGATGAATATCTTTATTCTTTTTAGTTTTTGGATTAAGCTATTAGTGCACCTCTCCGTTACGTCTAGTTTAAACCAATAACACAATTTGTCTCTGCCTTCTATCTTTCTCAGTCTTACTCCCTTTCTATCTCTCTCTCTCTCTCTCTCTCTCTAGGTGGAAAAAATGACTACTCTCCATTCCAGGTTCACCGTGCAGTACAGAACGCTCATATGCCGTGTTATCCAAACGACAGTCTCAGCCAACTGAAAAACATCAACTCCCATTCAACTCTCGGACAATTGACGCAACCAGCATGACAATAAAAGTGATGTTCCCAGTAATGGTAGTAGCATGACTATCTCCCGTAAGACCTGTACTGTACCACCTTTGAAGAAATAATGACAACAATTTGGAATGCGTGCTGGGCTAAGACTAAGATGGTACATACAATCCTATAAGAAATAAAACTTTACCGAGTACAGCAAAAGATCTGTAACCTTACCTTATTTAAAGTTGATATTGAACACCTGAGTTAGCTATTTACAGGAAATACAATAAATACAATTCATATAACAAACAGTTTGTTTATTAATTACTTGCAAATTGATATTCAAAATCATATGCCCTTAAAGAAAAGATTTAAATTGATATGCCCTTAGTTATAATTGAAAATAAATTTAAGAATAGTTTACCTTTACAATATTGATTTTGATTAAATTTAAAAGATCCCTTCCCTAAAGTAAAATTAGAAAAACCCTCCCTATTTATAATAAAAAGATTTATTACAATTTATTAATTTTTACAAGATTACAAGATTAAATACATTGCACCATGGATTTATTAATAACATTTGTATTGTTGGCCAACCTTAATACTAAGTCAAATTAAATAATAAAAATAGTGACGTTTAAAGATTTTCAGAGACGTCTCTCATTAAAAAAAGGGTTTTTCAATTTAAAATGAAATCTCTTGAGGTTTGTAGTTCCAAAAATTTGCTAGCTGTCTCATCCAAACTATTTAATTTAAAGAAATTTACATACAGCCTTTATCAGATTATTTTTGTATTTTTCTTGTTATAAAATAGCTTTCATTAATTCTGATTTTAAGACACAGGTAATGGCTATTTTTAATTATATATAAATTATCTATTAATAGTCACTGATATTTCACTAAGTTGGTGTTTTACACTAACAGTTCTTTTGAAGACAGATATTTTCAAAAGTTAAGCTTATTCAGTTTTTTGTTGGTCATTGTTGCACCAGTTGTAGTACACTATGAAACAAAATACAACATAATTTTAGTTTCAGAACCAAAAGGTTAAGTGCAAAACTCATGTGCAAAACAGAATTGTAATATTATGCAAGAAACTGAATGTATGTTCGTGCAAGAAACTGTATGGTAACATATTGTTTTATAAAATTAATCATAGAAAACTTTGAACAGAGACTATTACTCTACTAATATGTTTCTCCTTTATACAGCACAAAAGGCTACTATATTTTAAACTGAAATTTGCTGAAGGCTTATAGGCTGTATCATAGGGTTAAAAGAAATGGCTGTATAGGTTAAATTTACTTATAGATTAACAAAATTTCTCTGTAACTGCAGATATATAATTATAGTTAAAATTTACAACAGTGCAAATTAATATAGCAACTCAGATGGAAATATAATTAAGAATGTGTTTAAATCTTTACCTGGTAAAAGATGTCAAAACGTTTAAACGCATTCACATGTTTTGTGATGTAACGAAACTTGACCGTCCGCTTTACTAAATGAATAACTTTCGCGACATTACTGTTTTTCCGCACTTTGTGAACGACTATTTTTGATTAAAGAACTAGTTTACGTTTCACTTCGCATTTTACAAACGTTTACCTTGCCATGAGGTTTTCGAAGTTTTTCATGTCGGTCGTTGAAGGTCTTTTCAAGTTCAAAGGTTAATTTCAAAAGGAATGATTAACGGAGGCTGGCATTACTTGCCTTTATCTACGCATGCGCTTAGCAATGTTAATAGTCAGCTGATTGGAGTTATGTTCGCTACCCGCTAGATGCCGTTGGCGTTCAGTTTATTAAGCAGAGATTTACTTTTAGTTTAATCAGAAATGTTTTTCTGATTGAATTAGTGGCGCTGCTTAAATAACGGCACAGTACTGCACGGTGAACGTGGAATTGATTGTAGACAGCCCTAACCTCACCCCGGAAAATGATCAATCAATCGATCTCTCTCTCTATTAAAATTATCATAATAACGTATATTAATACTGCACAGATTACGTTAATCCACGGGTTACGCTAGTTGATTAAAATCAAATCAACCTGTATCCAGTTATGAGAGGACAATCAAATGTTTTATACTACATGTTTGGGAGGCAAAGAATGAAAAAATTTTCCAATCGTCGCGTAGCTTATGACAACCTTACGTTGCAAAAGTTGCTCGAATGGATTATGCTATCATGTTTTGGAATAAAATTAATGTGAAATGTTTCAAATAATGTTGACAGAACGGTATGGTTTTCTAAATTTATTTAAGATAACACACTGAGTCCGAGTCTGACAGCAATGCGACCCTACACTCTACACATACCTCATTTTCTTTCTAGTCCAGGATCTGAAGGGGGTTGAGCATGGAAAGCCTGACATTCCAAAAAATCAGAACTACCCGACCTTTTGCATCTATGGATGTACAGATTGACTGAACAAAATCCTACAAAATCCGGTCATATTTCTGCGTGGCAATATGAACTTGTATAGTCTATATTACTGCTACTAATAAAACACCTCTACAGTAGCATTAACTGTTCAACATGTTTTCTTAAATTTATTGAAGCACTTTTAATAACTTTAATGTTTATATTTGACCAATTTAGTGACTTTCTTAGTGCAAAACTATTGGTTTTGTTTATTTGAATCATCATTTTTGTTCATTTTCCAATAAAATGCTCTTTATTCATAAACCAACAACTATATGACTTATAAACGTTATACTTTTTTTAAAAGCTCATATTTTATGGAGTATATTGTCGGTTTTTCAAATGTTCTATCTTGAATGGTTCTCAAGTTATAAGCGTTTTAATAAACGGCACCCCCACCATATTCTCCCCTTACCCTGTGGATTTCGACCACGTTGGGGGACGACGACATGGCTTTTCATGAT
Source organism: Philaenus spumarius (assembly GCA_018207615.1). Lineage (NCBI taxonomy): Eukaryota > Metazoa > Arthropoda > Insecta > Hemiptera > Aphrophoridae > Philaenus > Philaenus spumarius. The sequence goes on from JAGFPH010001911.1 coordinate 47,709, forward strand.
CACTATAGGTGCCTATAGCAATAGTCAGAAATAAAATTGCGTCAGGTTTTCCATGCATACTCAACCCCCTTCAGATCCCAGTCTTAACCCACACTCGCAAAAATCACACAGTTTGGGGGGCTTTACATTATTAGTCATGTCGTACAACTTTTTCTGTTCACCTTATTACTTACGTAAGAAGTAACGCTTTTATTCTTTAATTATAATTGTCAAACCTTTAATTATAATACTAAGTTATACGTTATCCACGTTTCCTACATACAAACAGTAAATGCATCCATTTTTACTTTCTCCTCCCTTTTATACATATTATATGGATAAAGTATTGTTTTAGTCCAAATTTTCGAATTTTAACTTTTAGTGGAATTATTTGTTTTGGTGCTCCTGAACCCAAAAAGTGTTTTTTGGTGATGTCTGTTTCACCCCCCAAAAATGGCCAAAAAACGAGAAAAATCTAAATTTCTCTAAAATGGCTCTCTAACGATTTTGATAAAATTTGGCTTATTTATAGCCCCTAATGTACCCTACCATATGCAAAAACCCGCATCTTTCTAAAAATTCTCGTTTAGGTAATAATAATAATAATAACTGATTTTTGGGGGGTTTTGGACAAAAACGGGGTTGTTTTTCAAAACCTTTTTTCGTGCATCTATACAGGCCTAATTGACAGGTTTGGTGCAAATTTGTTCGAAATAGATAGAATAGTTTTAATAATAATATTATTATTATTATAATATAATATGGATGTGTGATACATGCATCTAATATTTTCCATGATATGTCCTACTTTTGCAATTGTAAATAACCACCTCCTATGCTACTTTTGGGAAGGTATAAAGTTTCAACTGGGAGAAAGTATGTGGCAGTTATCTGGTACCGTTTATTCTTTAAGTTTCTATCGTCTTTGTGTAATAATTACTTTAGCAAATATTGTAATTCAATGATTAGAATATTTGTATGTTTACATCAGGATTTAAAATTATATGCCATTTAAATTGAAAGATTTGATGAAAATCAAATTTACAAAATAACGAGATATTTTTAAACTTTTATTTTTATTTTATGGAAAACGTATTACTCTAACAATATCTCTAGTTACTTTGTCTCCGATAATGATGTATTTGTATTTATGTATGATGTATTTACGTTTAATGATGTCTCCTTTACCACGGAACGGAAGTATCTCTATATATAAAAGCGAAATACCACTCACTCACTCACTGACTCACTCATCACGATTTCTCAAAAACTACCGAACGGATTGAAATGTAATTTGGTATGTAGCTTCCTCTAGGGCCATAGGTGCTAACTAAGAAAGGGTTGAAAAAATTCGAAATTTTAGGTGGGGTTTGGAAGGATCAACGTTATTAAAAAACGATTTTTCAAAACTACAGAACGGATTGGAATGAAATTTGGTATGTAGCTTCCTCTAGGACCATAGGGTATTACTAAGAAAGAGTTTTAAAAAAATCGAAATTTTAGGGGGGTTTTGGGGGGATCATAGTTATTAAATCACGATTTCTTCAAAACTACCTAACGAACAGGAATAAAATTTGGTATGTAGCTTCCTCTAGGACCATAAGTGTTCACTAAAAAGGGTTTTAAAAAATTGCAAATTTTAGGGGGGTTTGGGGGGTAAAAATTACTAAATCACGATTTCTCCAAAATTACCGAACAGGTTGGAATGAAATTTGGTATGTAGCTTCCTCTAGGGCCATAGGCGCTCCCTAAGAAAGGGTGTGAAAAAAATCGAAATTTTAGGGGGATTTGGGGATCAAAGTTATTAAATCACGATTTCTTCAAAACTAAAGAACGGATTGAAATGAAATTTTGTATGTAGCTTCCTCTAGGGCCATAAGTGTTCACTAAAAAAGGGTTTTAAAAAATTTGAAATTTTAGGGGGATTTGGGGGATAAAAATTACTATATCATGATTTTTTCAAAATTACCGAATAGATTGGAATGAAATTTGTTCTGTAGCTTCCTCTAGGGCCATAGGTGCTCACTAAGAAAGGTTATGAAATTTTTTTAAATTTTAGGGGGGTTTGGGAGGATCAATGTTACTAAAATCATAATTTCAGATGTTTTATTATTATGACCATAGTGCTTTTGTTATTTAAGATCTATATATATATAAGCCAAATACCACTAACTGACTGAACACTTAAAAAGAATACAATTACGTTAAAAAGACTGAAAATACCAACCCCCACGGGCAACGCCGTACGGGTCAGCTAGTACTATATATTTTAAGGGTAGCTACCCCTCAATTTACACTATGTCACTTGTTTTGAGCAATTAACGAAAAATCACATGTAAATAATTAAGACTTTAAAAGTTTAGTTACTAATCTTCCTTCCATTTAAACCAAAGAAACTAATTGTTCGTTTCGTTTGCTCGTGATAATAATAGTAATCGCAGTTATCTGTAAAAACTTTGAATTCCTATTGGAGTTTAATTTGTAGTTAATCAAACAAAAATAAGAAACTGGATAACTGGTGTTTGATTTGAGTCAAATTGAAAATAAATTTAAAGGTGCTTGAGGACGTGCAAACATTATGCGTATTTTGTGATTGAATTAGTTGTACTAGTAAAAATTGTTCAAATCAGAAGCGGAAGACCAGGTAACTAGTTAAATCCCGTCTGCTAAAAAATGAGCCACCGTTTGCCTTCCTGCCCTCTTGCCACAGATAACTAACTCCTTCAGAGCTACCTCTCCTGCCCTCTTGCCACAGATAACTAACTCCCTCAGAGCTACCTCTCCTGCCCTCTTGCCACAGATAACTAACTCCCTCAGAGCTACCTCTCCTGCCCTCTTGACACAGATAACTAACTCCCTCAGAGCTAAATCTCCTGCCCTCTTGACACAGATAACTAACTCCCTCAGAGCTACCTCTCCTGCCTTCTTGCCACAGATAACTAACTCCCTCAGAGCTACCTCTCCTGCCCTCTTGCCACAGATAGCTAACTCCCTCAGAGCTACCTCTCCTGCCCTCTTGACACAGATAACTAACTCCCTCAGAGCTAAATCTCCTGCCCTCTTGACACAGATAACTAACTCCCTCAGAGCTACCTCTCCTGCCCTCTTGCCACAGATA
>JAGFPH010001911.1:50815-73261 GCA_018207615.1 Philaenus spumarius
CCCTCAGAGCTACCTCTCCTGCCCTCTTGACACAGATAACTAACTCCTTCAGAGCTACCTCTATTTAAACTTGATCCGAAGAGTACTTCTGGAAGGAAAGCGATTAAGTCTTGCCTCGAAGAATTCTGCTAATTAAATGCATTAGTTACTTTACTTTGCCTGGTAAGATTACTTCAACCCTACACATTATTAAATGAAACCGGTAATTTGGTTAGGTTTTAACTATCATTGTGCACCCAGAAATGTTATTACCCACAATATATTGCTGCCATATTGCGTAATCAGTTTCTGAATTTTAAATAATGTATTAGAAAATAGGTTTTATCACAAGTTCTAGTGCTCTTTATCCTATAAAGCTTTTCAGATCTGTCTGAAATTTCGATCCATTGTTTGTTTGCATAGTTTAAACAAATTTTACAATCTAAACCAGCAGAGATAATTGTGGTGATCTTTATCTTGAACGTACTTTTCAAACAATGATTCAACAAAATACAACAAATTACTTAAACAGCTTTCTGACTGATAAAAACTTTAAAAAGCAAAGTCATTACATTTTTCATTTTTAGGTGCAACAGTCTCAAATGTGTTTCTTGCAGATACACTGTTATCTATGTAGATTAAGAATCCATCGTCGCAACACCAATCTCAAGAGTATATTTGAATGGATCCTCCGAAAAACGTTCTAAGTGACAAACATACAATTTTGAGTAATCAGTGAAAGAAAATCATAATCTAAAGTTTTTGCTAGTTTCTTAGGTTATATTTTTTTCACCTGTAATTTGTTATATTTACATGTATAATGACATAATTGAGTACTATATCATACTATGACGTACTATTATACACTTCAAAACCTTTTATAACTTTTTTCAGGACTAAAACCTTTTCAAACGCCCGTGTTTCAAACACTCTCTCCTACGTTACTAAATAAAAATATTCAGGAAAGTGGGAATGCAAAATAGATAGTCAAAATCAAAATTGAATATAAAACGTTATTATTAGTAAAAACGAACACTTTCTGTATTGTGTTAACATGGAGTATATTTATAATGTATTTACATTACCGTACAAAATATAATGTTATTTTTATAAAAACAACTTGAAAACATTTTTTTTTTCTTTTTCTAGAAATATGTCCAAAAAACTCTGAAAATAACGTTTTAGAGACGTGTTAAAGATACTCCAAAGACGTGTTAAAATTCTGTCTGTAAAAACGCAGTACTTTATAGTTTTAGCGAGGAGTACATTGAACAAGAATGGCAGTTAAAACGTTATTCTACTTACCTCTTTTGGTGGTAGTTTTTCTGGGACTGGCTTTTTGGTTTTCGATATATAAGGCTGTCCAGCATTCCTGGACTCTTTCCTCTTCTTATCCTTCCATTTGTTTACATTGATCTTTCTTCTATTACCGTTATTTAGACGTTTTTGACAACGACACTGTGGGCGGCGGATCCATTACTGGCGGATAGAACATAGAACGTTGTCGTCCCAAATAACACGTCAGTCTGGAAATTCGCGCGCTTTTTGACAGACGGAAGCAGTGGTACCAACATGAAAATCTTAAACGACAAATACACCCCCGTGTATTTTATGGTATTTAGAACGTTATTTTCCCAAAATCACCAGTTTGGAAATTTTGTTTTTCGGCGGAACCATTCAATTGCTAAATTATAAATCAAGTGTAGTATGTATGTGTTTTGCATATGTATTCTTTAGAAATATTTATTTTGTAAAAAAAAGAAACATATAAACCACAAAAGCAAATCAATATAAACTTTTATAGATTTAATTATATGACTTGATAAAGGAAACTCATATGTAGGCTATATAAACGGTTTTGTATTGACTGAATGTCTGTCTGACTGACGCAGAATCAACGAGGAAAAACAACTACTTAATATACAAATACGAAAATTGAAAGGTATATTTTTAAGTTATCATAGAGGCACACTAAGAAAGGATTTTGCTAAATTTTAATTTTAAAGCGTCAAAATAGTGAAAATTCAGATGAAACGGCCGTTTGGATCTAAAGCTTACCAGCACATGTTTGTTTACATTCAATGCCATAGCAAGTAGGATAGCAATTAATTGAGAATCAGTTTGTTCAGGCTATAATAACCGCTAAGGGTTTTCGCCTTTAAATAAAAAAAAAGAATCAGTTTATTACAATTCACAACCAACAGCTGATCTTTTAGATTAGATTAACAAGGTAAAAGCAAACAAAAACAAAAATCAAAGGAAAATGATTACTGTATTAATTCAAACATTAAATATTTATTTGCAACCAATTTGGATAATAATTTAGAATCAGGCCTAGTAATTATTCTTCACAGATAACAGTTTTTTTTTTTTTTTTAGATTAGGTAAAAGCAAACAACAGATTTACGGTATTATAATTATAAGACAAACATTTGGTGTTACATAAATTATATTGTTTCCTTTAGTTGGTAATATCAACATTTGTTTGAAATTTTGATTATTTAAATATTAATGGTGAAATTATAATGCATGCCACAATTCTAATTGGGGACGGTCGTTTATTTTTCGATTTTGCATTAGCTATGTAAATAGCAATCTTTAGGCATGGCTTAGCCTCGGATCGCCGCCATTAGCTCCGCAATAATTGTTAGAGAAATAATTCTATGTAACCTATATTTTATGTAGAGTTTTGTTGTATTTAGAAATACAACCCACTAATTGTTTTCAATATATAATTGTCAAAATAACTAAAATGTTGGTATTTTGGTCTCAGATAGGATAGCAATTTCAAAACATAAAGAATTTTAAATTGTATTGTTTTAATCGAACTTAATTTTTTACAGTTTCATTTGTCGAATGTAGTTATTCATTAGGCAAACATACGTACCAACCGTATATTGTGTTGTCTATTTGAGTCTGGTTATGATAATCTTAAACTTTGAACACATAAAAATATGTTGTTGCAAAAGAATTACATTAAAGATGTGTAAATGTTAAAATTATCCAAGTTATTATCTTTTCTTTCTTCCTGAAATGAAATGGTCTGCTGCAAACGAAAAGCAAAACGTACTTCAACTTCAAGGTAATGTTGCCACGATTCGACACGGACTTAGGAGTATATTTTCAGCACCTTTTAAAAAAATTTAAAAGTTTACTTTACAAATATTAAATCTTAATTGAAACCCCCTTTCAGACGATTTAGTGTTTGTCCTTATTTTATTGTCAAACACAAATCTTGCTTTCCTACTACACACAACGGATATATAGTTGACGCGAACAAGATTTGAGAACGGTTCGGGAGCGTTCTACTTCGACGAGTACAACCTCCAGACAGGTGTTTGTGTGGTTCACGCTTCGTTTGATAAACAACGATCAAAATTAGGGGAAGGTTGTGTGGCCAGTCTTGAAGAAACAAAAGAAAAATCTATTAATAAGGAACGAATACTTTCTCAACTGCAGACAATTCCCACGTTTATTTTATTTTTTGCGGTTACAAGGTGTGTTTTTAGATAATTGTATAATGTAGTTTTGTTAAGTGATCAATGTTTTATTCCAAGTTTATTTTTGCCCACGCATGTTTAAAAGCTTTGTCGTGTAACACGGAGGGAGTTTTGTATCGTGGTTGAACTGTATTGCTTGCACTCAACAAAAACTACTCTAAATGCATTGAACATGTGCGTAGAGTCTAAACGGAAACTCACTGTGCACTTCATTGAGAGGCAGTGTTTATAAAATGTTTTTACCAAATTTTAAATCATTATAAAGTTAATCAATCGCTTATGGGTCTGCTGCAGTAAAAGAGAAAGCAACCGACGCGACGACTCTAGCGCTTCACCCAAAGCCGTATCTAAAACAATGCAGTTGCTTGCAGCCGAGTGCTTTGACATTGCCTGATTTAAAACCATTTTATAAATCCATATTTTGTAATTGAGTGCTGAAAAAAAACCTGAATATTCTTTATATTGTGGATCTGGTTTGCGACTCACTTATAATTACACATTTTTTATTGTGTAAGGAAATAAGTTCAAACTTGGTACTTAAAAAATCTAAAATACGTGACAAATAAACTAAATATAAAAATAAATATGAAACGTAAAATTGGATGCGTATTGCAACCGTGTTAAATTGAGAGACCTTGGAACAAATTTTATGATAAAAAATAAACGAAATAAGTGGTTTTTAAATTTAACATTGCTCTTACGGGATAAAAATCCAAGATGGCCGCCACTACAGCAAACTCTTAAGCTTCACAACCCACTTCGTATGGGCTCTACCTTTTCAGGTGTAAAAATGTAACTAAAATTTATTTTAATGAATAAAATTATAAATACATGGTTTACCCAACGACTACGCAAGAACTTAGGGAGAATATTACAACATTTACAACGTATTCTTCCACAACGAATTTTATAATTTCATTATTTCAAAAGGTATAGAATTAATCACAATCTTTAAGCTAAAAAAGTTAATAATTATAACATCCCAAATTATAAAAATTACGATAAAACAAATATTTATAATAATGGTTAAAAAGAACAAACAAGACCTAAGAATGTTTTTAAACAAAACATAAAGGAAATGTCACTAAGAAATAGCCTACATGTCCGTTATAGTAAAAACGGCTGATCATTGATATTAACCAAAACTGAAATGCTTCCATCACCTGTTGTATGTATTTTTGTAATGTTTTTGCGCAAAAATTTTCTTGAAAATTATTTATAAAATTTACCAAATTTGTTTAATTACTTGACAAAATATTGTAACATGTGTCTGTTGATTAATAAAGAAATCAAATCAATATAAATAGCAAAAGTCAAGGTATACAAAGTAATTAATATTTCGAATTATTGGTTTAAAAATGACGACCATTTGAAACCTATAGATGAGAATAACACAAAACCCATACATTTTTGTAGCTCGTTCAATTTTCTTTGGAATGGGATGACAGTTAAAATCGTCGCACTAAGGGTAAAGTAAAACAGCGTAGATTAGTGTTCATTAGTTTGATGCATTTCAATGAGATTGCCTAATCCAACCTTTGTTCGATATTTTTTTTAATTTTACCAAATTGATTCAAGTTAAAGGGTCTTTGGACATTTTTTATAAAACAATTATAGGCTTTGAGTAATTAACATATAATATTTTTTAATTGACATTATTTACGTTGATGAATACAACATTTCAATTCAATCGGTCAAGCCGTTATAGTGTTATACAAAATTATTCATTATACAGGGTTACTCAAAAAGAAATATACACTTTTGTAAATCTATAAGATTGAACTGCATAATTTATACCGGTAATAGGACGCGCTTTAAAAAAGGCCCACCATGTAGGCAGCCTATTTATGATTGTCACACACAATTTAAAAATCCAGGTTGTTCGTGCAAATCAAAAAGTTCTGGCAGGCCATCACTGAAAGAAGATCGTGTAGAACTTCGAGCTTCTATCTTGCACAGTCCACAAAAGTCAACAACCAGGGTAAGTGTAGAACATCAAATTCCACAACCATCTGTTTGGAGGATTTTGAGAAAACGTTTAAAGATTTGCTTCAGCTGTTGCAAACATTACGTGATGTTGATAAGGAGAAACGTTTTGCATTCTGTTTTGACATCCAGACACGTTTTGAAGAAGATAGATCCATTGATCGACTAATCTTTGGGGACGAATTGACGTTTCACATCAGTGGAAAGGTTAACAAATACTACCTGCGTATCTGGGGAACACAAAATCCTAGAATAATTGTTCAACGTGAGAGGAAATCTCCTAAGATAAACGTGATTTGTGCTGTATCAAAACAAAAGATATACTTGCCTTACTTCTTTCAAGAAATTACGATCAGAGGCACATCCTACTTGGACATGGTGGGTGATGGCTTATCCCTCAACTAGAGGAAGACAGTAATGACTACATATTGGTTCAAGATGGATCTCCACCGCATTGGCACCATGATGTCAGAGAATACGTCAACGAGCAATTACCAGGTCGCTGGATTGGTCGTGCAAATGAAGACAATATGTCACTCATGCGTTGGCCACCTCGCAGTCCAGACTTGACCCCATGTAATTTTTTTACAGGGGGTTACGTTAAAGATCAAGTTTTTGTTCCCCCATTACCATTGAGCCTCTTGGAATTAAGAAAACGCATAAGAAGAGCTATAGAGAGTGTTGACGTCATTACCCTTGACAGAGTCTGGTCAGAACTTTGCTTTCGAATTGATGTTTGCCGTGTAACCCGTGGGGCTCATATAGAAAATCTAAAACATTGTTAAACAAATTTGAAATGTCCCCTTTGTAGTGGTACTATTAAAATTGTTTATTGTTGATGGAACCCGTTTTTCTATGTTTATTAAAAAATGTCTATTTCTTTTTGAAAAACCCTGTGCAAAACAAAATGGCGGATAGCCGCTAAAAGAAGCGTTTCCGTATATATGTTTATCGGAATTTATTTCTTTATGTTCCCCATGTATCTCCGCGATTACGTAATTACATAACCATTCTATACATTAAAGTGTACTTATTTACAATTATTTAATTATTTATGAATTAATTGAGATTCGGCAAATTTTAGGTATTTGAATGTGGTCGGACTCTTAGGTTATGGTATTATTGATCAAACATATGTTGGGTATAGTTTACTATCAATATGAACAACCTCTTAAATAATATAATATTATACGATTTTAATGTAATTTTTTTTAATAGCTCGAAGAAAATGACAATTATATAAAAGATAATTGTCAATTTAGAATTTAGTGCAGACCGACTAACAAAGTAGTTTTATGCACAAAAATGTTATAATTAATTTTCCCATTAAAATTTTTTGAAATAAACCTCTATAAAGGAAACAAACTTTAAATTGTTTATATAATTGCAGATGTGCTTATGTCTATAATTAATTGGTTTTAGCAAAATATTTATGTAGTTATCACTGTAGTGATAAAAAATTTATGTTTACACTTGTTCAAATCTTTTTTAACAATGACAGTTCATAAATTGTATATAACAATTTTGTTTATTGCAGGATATTCTTACATTTCAGTTTTTGTACTTCTTTTGGCACGTTTTGAAAAAGTAATGAGAGTCCGATCAGCACAACCTACATCTCCCACCAATGATTCAGTTTACCTGACGTTGCACATTCCTTGGGTCCTTGTTGCTCGTCCTACTTGTCATGTGTAACAACGTCTGTCCGTCTAAGAACCAATGTTATACGAATAAATGTTAGGTTACGTCGTTTACTGAATACAATATCTGCAGTTAATGCTTATGTTTGCTTCTTAAAAATAGTGTTCGACAAACAATATCTTCTTGAAACAATACACATCCAGTATTAAGTTGATCCAAATTGGCGCAGAAGTTCCCGTTTCTGGTTTGTAAGAAAATGTTATTATTATAATTTGCTAGGTTTTGAAGCATTTACTTGTTGTATAGTTATATATGCTATTTTTATTGACTTCTTTTATATACATTTTCTTTAAGATAAATTCTCTAAATAACGTGATACAAAATAATATTGCCAATAATACAAGAGAGCTATTAAATCCCATAATATATGAGATTATCTACTTTCTCGGGTTTTAAACCTTAAAAAAAAGAACCCTTTTAGCATCACTTGTTTGTGTTATGAAATTCGACATACTGTTTATAAAACAATTTGAGAATAGGGCTTCATTAAAAAATTTTAAGATATGTATTTTTCAAGATATTCTTCAAATAATGTTAGAGATTTATGTATAAATGTTGTTGTAAAAAATGTTCTATTGCAGCTAAAATGTTTTTTTGAGAAATAAAAACTGTGCTGTTACATACTTAATAGGAAATCTATTGAGGATCCAAACTTTTGTGAAACAGGGATAGAAAAACGTTTCCATTCTTGCTTAATGATTTAATTTTTATTCCCACAATGGTCATCACAAAATTTTTATGTGATGATGTCTTTCTCGCTTAATATTTAATATATAATTTATTGAAAATATAAGTTTTTCTACAATCAATCTTATTTACTATCACACTGAAGAAGTATAACTTGTAATTCGCGTTCATAAGTACCGGCACTCATTTTTTTTATATTTGTGTACTCATCTGAGCAGTTGAGTAGCACATGTTCGAATTTTGCCCAGAAAATATGTTTAACCATCTGATTGTTAGGTAAATATGGTGTTGGAAGTTGCGGTTACGCTCGTCCTGAAAGCATAAGTTGAATCAGCTTTATGCTCGTGGAACATGTTGACCGCAGGTGTACATAAAGTAGATGAGTTTTTAGTAACTGAAACATAGAGACATCTGCAAGTTCCACTTGTACAGTTGTGTTAAGCCCCGTTTACACTAGCATGTAGAGCTTGCGCAAGTTTTATTTGCATCCTAGTTGCAAGCAAACTTGCAAATGTAAACACTAAAATGCACGAAAGTTGCATTTACAAGGAGGACTGGCGTGTATTTGTTGCTTGCTGAAGAAATATATGTTTTGACAAATATACTTGTGCAACGAATAACTTTCGCGAAAGCTCCACTAGAGCGCAAGCTGCACTTCTTGTGTAAACCTGTCGCTTGCAGGCAACCACTATTTGTAAACAAGTGACGAGAGTGCTCATGTGCTTACAGTTCTAGGGTTTTGTTTGTGTTATAATTGTTTGTTGGCTATCCTCATCTTTGTATCTTTTTTCTCTATATACTCTTTCACATGATGTAACAATTCGTCAAATTTACATTTTTAAATACGCAGAACGTTCCTATAACTTTCTTTGCCTTCTCTCGCCAATTCATCTAATAGCCTTGATCCTCCTAACTGCAACCTTCTTGATACTCAACTTCTTTCCCAACATGAACTGCGTTTTCTCCTCTTTATTTTAATAGTAACTGGTTTGCTTCTTCACAAAGCTCATCACATATAACACCAACTGCTACTCTCACTACAGCCCGTACGTCTTCTATACAATCCGAAATTTCCGCGCAAGATGAAGAACTACACTGATTAAGCAAGTTTTCCTTGCAAACCCAGGTGTGTGCAAACCTTAACTTGAATACAAGTATAGTTTGCATCAACTTACATGTCCTACTTGCGCTAGCTCTACATGCTAGTGTAAACATAGCTTTAAGAACATTATTAATTCAGATCATCTCAGCAAACAGTTTATATTTCAATTGTAATATTACAATACAGTATGAACATTAAATTCTGTTCACCCTTACGTTTAAAGTTAAAATAAACAACTGGAATGCAATGGCAGCAATTTCTTAAGTCTGCTTCTATGTTATTATTTTGATTAAATGATGGACCCAATAATATGAGTATTTATTATTAGTTATTCTTTGACAAAACTACTACAACTAAATGTGTAAATGTGCACATAACCTCACCCACCAGTGAAAGACTGTTCGTATAAGAGATTACCCCAAACATTACCATAAAAAAAACTCTAATAATATTAGTATCTATACAGATAAACAAATCACGTTTTAATTAATCAATATTATACAGAATTTACCATACCAATAATTTAATTTAAACTTGATATGTTTGGAATGATTTTGTATTGACCACAATTTAAAATCTTTTACAGATTAACAGTGTTCAAGAATAGAAAATTTCAAAATGTAGAATTTAAAAAAAATTGTGTCTTTTCATATTATGTTGTTATTTATAATGTAACTTAAAGTAACTTGGAAACCACAATTAAGGAATTTAGAAATAAATGGAGCCAAATAGTAATCTTCCATACAGCATCTTTGAAATTACAAAGTTTTAAAGTACGTATGGAGTGGAAATATACCAATAACAAAAAACCCAGAAAAAATGAGACTGCAAAACATCCTGTACTAAAACCAAATATGTTTTTCTTTTAATTATTTTATCCTTTTGTAGCACCAAACATATTTAAGAATATTCCAGAACATATAATGAAATGTACGAATTATAAAATCTTTTCTAGATGAGACATCGCATCTTTTAAATAATTTACCTTGTTTTGGATGTATGGCTTGAGACTAAGGTCCAACTGAGGAGTAAGCAAAGACATGTGTAACTGTGGAAGTTTAAAATTCTTTTCGCTTGAGGTAAATCGGTTTAACATTTGTTTTGTATTTATTATTGTATTACTTATTAGAGCAAAATTAGTGTTTCCATTTATTCCAATAGATTTTGTATTCTAAAAAAGTTGTAATAGTTATTTTTCTTCGCAGAGTCTACATTCAATTTTTTTTCTGTAACTAATGGTGGTAGCTGAGTCTAAATGAAGTACCTACATTTTCTTTGTTCAAGAATGTTTTTCTAATTAATGAATTTAGTAAATAAAATTTACTACAGTTATTTATATTTCTGTTTAATTTTATATCACGTACTTATAATACAGAGTTTATTTTATTTCAGTTATTCTTATATCAAGTGACTAATTTTTGATAAAAGTATTTGTTTCTACTAAGAAAATAAATAGTAGTAAATTAATAAATAAGATTTGGCTAGTATAGTATGATTCACAAATTTGAGTAAACTGAGAGGTTGAGTCTCGGGTTGAAATAAGATAATTAATATAACAAAAATAACGGAAAGTATTATATTTATAACGAGAAAATTTTTTCACAAGGAATGTAATAACGATTCCAAACTCCGCAACCCTCAACACAAAGTAACTTTGCTTCTGGTAATGACGTACTGTTCTTCTTCCTCTCCCTTTGTCATGGAACGGAAGTGTATTATAAGGGTAACTACCCTGCAGCAACATGATCAAGTAACTTGTTACGTGTGATAGGGGCAAATTTTCTGCAAAGTAAACATAATTCGCTTTTGAATCAACGGAAAAAGTTTTCAAGGTTTTTTTTACACGCCTTATAAAAACTTGACCTGTATGTAACGGAATCTTTCAACGTAATTTTCACCGACTTAAAGACGTCAGATTAACTTGAAAATCTGTACACGTGTCAAGGACCGATGACAACACAATAATTTTACATGCATAATTTTAAATCTATTGTCACACATGCGACATAAAAAAAATCGAGTCTCTTGATTACACTGACTTTTTATTCTGTTTTGAAATTAAAAAAGAAGAAAATAAATAATTATAGTTTAAAAACACTCTTTAACAGCAAACCAAACTAGAAGTATGAAGAGTTTGTTCTACAGCGGTAGAAAGTCAAGTAATTCGTCATAATTAAATAATTTGCAATAAGATTAAAATAAGAACTTAATAATTAATAAAATAATTAATCTTATTGTAAAAAAGCATTGGGTGCTGGACATGAAATATTACAAATATTTCATTGGTAGCTATTTATAAAAGTAGAGTGGAATATATATACTAATATTATAAAGAGGCAAATTTTGTTTGTTTGTATGTAGGGGGTAATCTCTCGAACTACTGAACCGATTGAAAAAAATAGTTTTACTAATAAAATACTACACTATCCCTGAGTAACATAGTATAGAATTAATTTTAATTTAAGGGTTGAAACAACCCTTGCAACAATAAATATTAATTGTTATACTTTCCTTGAAGCTAGAGAGCAGAAATTTTGTTTATTTATTTCTCACAAGATATGTAGAAAAAGTAGATTACATTTTGTCGTGTGCTGCTAAGGGGTGAAAATGTGATAACAACCCCTAAACAAAACAAATTAATTGTTATATTTTCCTTATACAGTTAGTGAGCTGAACATTGTTACACTTAGTTCTTACAACATACATAAAAAAGTATTGTAGATTGACATTTTGTCACGAGCTGCTAAGAGGTAAAAATGTAGTAACATCCCCTACAAAAATTTTAATTATTATACTTTCCTTGAAGCTAGAGAATAAACCCTTAATACATTTTAAAATAAGAAACTACTATGTTACATCATAATTACAAATAAGACATATTAATGGTCTTCTATACCTTGCGTAAAACAGCAAAAATATGCACTTCGTACTAACACGCCTTTCGGACGCCGTTTTTCAACCTAAAAAGTTGTGAAACATCTTAAATTGTTCTTAAAGGCTTTTTGTTTTTGTCTTATGTCTCATAATTGAAAGAAATCGACGGCAACTCCTTTTAATCAACAGTTTAACTGAGTAAAAATCGATTATCTTTAACGCACTTTTTGGTAGTTTTAAGCAATAATTTCCATATTTTAAGCTAACACGTAAAAAATATAAAGCCTTCTTTAAAACCTAAAGTAGTTTCCCAGATTATTAATTTATAAATAGAATCCGAAACACGTTATTACGAAAGCATGTTTCAACGATTTTGAGGCTTCAGTCAGACCTTTTGTATTGAAATCATACTCGGGAGTTTTCTTCAAGGTAAAGAAGAGCCTTAAAATTAAATAGTAGAGCCTATTTATATAAAACAACCAGTTTGCATTTGGTTCGACGCGAGTCACTGTGGGGGTTGGCGAGCAAAGCGAGGAAGGGGTGGATCCCTCTAGTTATAATAATATAGTACAACGCACCCCATGTTTTTTTAATCAAATTTATTATATTGTTAATTATTAAATTTTTATTTTAAACTTATTACAAATTATTTAATTATAATGGACTTCATATCGATGTAGAATAAACTCTTCATACATAAAAATTACTTTCTACCTTTTAGCCTATTAGTTCGATTTGCCGTTAAAGCGAGTTTTTTTAAAACTACAATAATTTATTAATATCTTACTCTGTCTACTATTTTAGTCGATGGAACAAATCTTATTATCCCTAAGAGTCTTTACGGTATTTCTATATAACACTGAACGTTTTTGTGCAGCAAATGGTTTTTACGTTTCTGATTAAATTTGTTGGATCAAATATATATATACTTCCACCCCTATGTCGGTTTGGTAGGTCCATTTATAGTTACTGCCTGCCAATTGTTGTTACGTGAGACAGATTTTTTTAAATTTATTTTCTTGACCGGTTGCTTGGATCTGTGTGAAATACTCAAGACTAAAACTTGGTAACAGAAACTAAAAGCATTTTCATATTATTATAATTTTAAAACATATATAATATAGTCCATATTCCTAGTTAACTTTTTTTGACACAAAGTACGTAATGAAACGCCTTATTTTTTTCTTCAAACAATATATTTTACCCCAAAAAAACTTGTAATTGATTAAGATCACGAAAGACTGCTTCGAGTTATTCCAGCGCATCCAACGTCTAATACCAGAATACGGCACTGACCAAATAATCAGCTTTGTTGCAGTATACAACATGACATGTTTCGACGGCGTGTCTACGGTTTACATTCCAGTCGAGAATAAATAACAGACTGCAAACAAACAAGGTGTATAACAACTGTAATAGCCTCCACTTTGTAATATGAAAGTGTGTCTAATTAAGAACTAAGTGATTGTAATCTCCTTGGAAAAGTGTAACCTTTGCCGTGTTTGGATGGAAAGCAATCTCAGCTGTGAACATGAAACTCAAACATCTGTTTATTGCTTCCTACGTGTCATGCTCGTGTCGAACTATTTAGTTTTCAACACGATTCGAAACAGCGTGAAATAAGAATGATTATTGTAAGAACGTCGTGCCATCGGCGAGGCGGGAAAGTACGGTTTATTTCCCTCGAATGTCGTCATATTGGTTTCGCATTGTTCTGCAGATGATCCGCTTCAGGTTAAACGTGCTCATAACTTCTATACTATGATGTTACAAGGCTCAAATAAAATCGGTTCAAGTGGTAGTATGACTTTAGCTCTAGTGTACTCAATAGAACGAACTAACTAAACAATAATTCGGTAATGCAACTGAACAGCTAACGCGAAGTAAATTTACAAAGTTTATATGTTTTAGGGTTTGCGAAATTGGTGTACTCACAAAGGCTTTGCGAGTTTCTACCTCGACTTTGCGGCCTTATTTTATGGACTGCTTCGTAGTGGACAAAATCGCTTCGTGAGTTTGCAGCCTGCTTCGGATACTTTTATTGTATTTTATGTTTTGAACGATTTTGGGGCAACTACACATAAAATCGTGTAAAACAAAAAAAAATTACAGAATAATATCCTATTTTTACTTTCTCACTATACTATAGTATAGAGAAAGTATAGTGATAGTAAAAAAATCGATGTTGAGATATCCGAGATATTTGTGTAAATATTTGGGATCCCCTGAGTCCAAAAAAGTGGTTTTTACAAAATGTCTGTCTGTATGTATGTCTGTATGTATACAAAGCTAGAGAGAAAACTATTCGATCGATTTCGAACAAATTTGCACCAAACATGTCAATTAAGCCTGTATAGATGCATGAAAAATATTTTGAAATTTTTTGAAAAATAACCATCTTTTTGGCCAAAACACCCCCAAAAAATCTGTTACAATTTTTTTTTAATAAAAAAACGGCTCTAACGATTTTGATAAAATTTGCCTTATTTGTAGCCCTTAATGTACCCTACCATTTATGAAAAAATCGCATCTAAAAAAAATTCTCGTTTAGCTAATAATAATAATAAAAATAATATCTGATTTTTGGAGTTTTTTGGACGAAAAGGAGGTAGTTTTTCAAAATTTGTCAAAACCTTTTTTCGTGCGTCTATATAGGCCTAATTGACATGTTTTGTACAAATTTGTTCGAAATCGATTAAATAGTTTCCTCTTTAGCTAATACTAATAATTTTTATTACTTACTCTCCTACTTTAATGCAATTATGAACTCACAGTTGCTGTGAAATACGGGGATTGGCGTGCGAACCACGCAATGCACTGTTTATTAAAAATAGTCCCAATATGGGGGTTGGCGTGCAGTGGACTGTGCGTCGGCCGCTTCTCATATTGTTCGATGTCAAGCTCACATGTGCGTCCTTAGCAGTGAATCTGTTTAATAATTTTAATTTGTTTGTGAGAAATTATGTGAAAGTTTCTGGAACCGTTTATTATTTTTTGTTGATAAAACCCCAAAAGTTTCATTTTAGCACGACAAATTTTAAAATATTGTACTTCCGGTCAAAAAACGTCTTCCGTTTGTTGAATTTCTTTGATTAACGAACTTGTCCGAGCGACGTAGAAGATCAAAGTGTGTACCAAATTTTGATCAAATTGAACTTAAAATGCTGCTGTTAGCGTGGGGACACATAGGCCTATATATATACAGGGGTGCTGAAAAGTCTAGAGACGGTTTAATGTTTCGTATATAAGGAAAATGTTAAGGTAGAGGTGATTGAGGAACCTACTCTATGTAAAAAATCCTATTTTATTCAGCTGTCAAAAGTTTATCCGCCATCTTGAATGTAACTTTGTTTTTTTAAATGAGAGGGTGGTCATATCATGTGATACATCATTTCGATGTAGAATTTCAAGAGAAAACCAAATGTGAAGTTTGCACATCCATATCTTTAACCGATTAAAAATGGCGGCAAGAAAAAAACAACGAAATCGTGTTCACATGACCACCTTCCCATTTAAAAAAAAAAGTCAAAGGTTCATTTAGGATGACGGATACATTTTTTGAAATCTTTATAAAATTTGTACATAGAGTAGGTTCCTTAATCACATCTACCTTCAAATTTTCCTTATATGCGAAATATTAAGCTGTTCTCAGGCTGTTGTATAGCTTCAGACCTCTGCGTTATATCCACTAAACATTAAACTTGTAAAGGCATTGCCAATCAACAGTTGAAATATTTCACTATCAGTATTTAAATGTTTGCTAGTTAGGGCATTTCTCGGAGCCGTGTGGTTTTATCTGTTGGTTTACAAGCTATCACTCAACGATAGCAAGGTTAGAGGTTGGTATCACTGAGTAATGAATTCTTGAATAAACCGCACTCACGTCTTATCGCGTCAGCATTTCTTTCAGTTGCGTGACGACATGTTCCTTGTAAGATTTTATAGTTCAATTAAAGTATTTTAGTAACTTCCGGGACAGTCTCACGCAACTAGCTCGTTGACGTGATAGTATATCATCTCTGACTCGGTTATATTTATAGAAAAGATAAAAATAAAACTGTGAGTTTTCTTAACTTCGAACGTGTGTTGTTGAACGAATACAAAAAAAACGAATAAAAAATCCAATTATTGTTTCGATATTATGAAAGCCTAATGTTTTTCACAGAAATTGGTTCAGAAGTGTTGAAAACTGTAAATTTAATGAACTGTAGAAATAATATACAGTAGAAACTATATTATCCAGCGCAATAGTGACTAAGCCAAGAAATCTGGATATAAGTTTAATAATATAATACAAATATAGGCTAAGTGAAAAAAGTTCATGAGACAAACCGTACTTAATTACAGTGTAATTTATAAGCGAATTTAAATAGGAAAAATGAGCTATTGCAGTGACCCTAATGGTAAGACCTAAGGTCGAGAGTAGTGAATGAGTACCGATCATGGTCCCCAGAATACGTTTTTTGGTGTCATTAAATTATATATATAATATATATAATTATTATATAAATATATGTATGTGTTCGCACTCTAGCGGCCGCAGTTTAGTCCGATTTGGTCCAAATTTGGTACACATGTTGGTTGTCTACTTCGTGGAAAACGTTTTTTAATACTAATTATTTACCTTAGGTCCGTCTTGTGACTCCTTGTCGTTTAATTTAAGACGACATGTTTCGGAGCCGTAACTCCATCATCTGGTCATCCCTCTGGCGAGTTCGTCGAACATTAAAAACATTAAAATTTTATATACACACACATCTACACACACACACTAACACACAAGTCACAGTTCTTCACACAAATAAATACAAGTAAAACTCTTGTATTTTTCTTCCCAATTCAAAAAAATTTCATACAACACAGTAAAATAATTAAAAAGTAAAACAAATTGCATAAACATTAGTTATTCTTTACAAAACATCAATAATATCATGCACACGCATATTGACATAATATCAATTACAGTTTGATGCAAACATTTTGTTGACTTGACACTAAAACATTAGTTCGCTTGAGCTGCAACAGTTGGATTCCTTTTGGCTTCCAAACCATTTAATTGCTACTTCAAAGGCTTCCTGCTGAGATGGTCCGAGGTCTGGTGACGTCCTTCTTTAATCCTCGGGGTTTTCTGTATCTTCTGTCAATAAATTTCGTCATCATTTAAAAACCTTTGCCGATGGTGCAACTATTCAGCCACTCTTTTATCTCACTGATATTTAGAATGAATAGATTAATTTAAGTGTAATTTACTACATTGTGATATCCTATAGCCAAGAAGCGCCCACATGTATTTCTTAAATTTGTTATTTTTCATAAACAGCTAAAATGATACTAATGTAATCTCTTTAAACCGTGGGCGAATCTTTGTACAAAATATGTTTAAAGTTGCGATCACACTTTGATCCAACGGTTGAAGAATGGAAGTTAAATGGCATTCGCAGTAGATTTTATGAATTTTTCTTCTTCTGGGCACAGTGGGATTTGATTAACAATAACCCCGAAAAGGCGTTTTCTATTATACTTGACATTGTATCAATATACTTTCGACATTCAAACCAGGTGTTTGTAAGCAACTACGCTTTTGCCAAATTACTTATAGGTAGATTGCTTTAAATATATATCTAAATAATAGACAGTTGCACATAAACAAAAGGACGGGAGATGTATCTCCGACAATGTAATTTTAAAAAGTTGGAAAACTTTCAGACGTGATAATACTTTACTTTTCGCCTTCTTTGACCCCTTAAAACAATAAAAACAATATTTTCCCACTTTTGATTCTCGAACTAGATAAAGTCAAGCTAGTTAGGCAAGTAGTCTATCTATGACAAATTGAATGTCTAAAAATTGTTGAGATATTGGAAGATGACACACACACAGATGGGTGGGAAGAGAAATCTCATAAATTACTACCATTTTGTAATATTTGGTATATTCTTAATGAACTAATTTAACACAAAAAATACTAAAACTTTAATAATGTTAAAAATATTGGGAGGGGGGGGGGGTAGAAATATAATAGCAGGATGTATGTTTTTAAGTGGGTCAAACTAATTATTAATAACCTATATAATTCATGGACTATTTTAATTCATAATCACAAATTAATTATAATATTAAAATTAAATAAGTCTTTATTATTAAAAATAATAGATCAAAAAATGGATAGAAATTGTAGGCTATTATAAGTAATTGCTATAGGCTATTTAAGTACTGTAAATAAAATATTATAAGAAAGTAAATAATGCAATAAGGAAGTATTTATTGAATAAAATGAAACTGTTATTCCCTAATTAGACTTTGTACATTTTTGCAGTGTTTACTATTTTATAGTGTACGTATCTTTAACAGTTTAGCCATAGTAAGCAATAAACCACTGGTAGTCATTATAATATGGATTACGTCAATCGGAATAAATTACACACCACAATAGTAAATGTTTTTATTCAATCATTAAGTATTTTTGAGTAAACCATTAAGAACATATCAATATGCTATAGTGTGTTCTGAATTCAACGGTATTCGTATAGAAACGTCTGACAGTCATTCAGTATCGCAAAATAAATTTCCAAATGTTTTCTTTCGATGTATGTTATAAAAATAGTAATGTTGGCTTAACGTAAATGTCAGTCTCTTGTCCAATAGTATGTTACAGACTTAATTTGTTAGGTAAACTTAGTTCTTGAGCAGTGGTCATACAAGAGGTTGGGGGAAACTGGGCGGCCGAGAGGTAAAAGCGTAAGCCCAGTCATGAAGTCGGAATCTCGTAGGTTTGAACCACAGATAAAAGAAACTTCTAGTTGCTCTTTTATCTGCGGTTTGAACATAGTTACTGGCTATTGATTTACCTGTGCTACACGCTGCTCCCGCCTTCTTTATTAGTCTAACTGGCATAAAAAGGCGTTAAACAGAATAAAACCAAAAGGATTTTCCAGAACATTATATTTACATTAGCTGTTTGGATTAAATTATAATTATCCAGTACTTTATTACCAATCGTAAGTTATATTTCATTATCAGTAAAATATTATTATACATCGCGATGTTTATTTCAAATGATAATAACATTTTAAATCGCTGTGTATCCTTCCAAAACTTGAAATCCACTTCGAAGCATCACGAAGAATTCAACATAGCGTGAGATTGATGAGCCGGAAAATGAGACTCAGTGAGCATTGTTCTGTGCCTCGTCTCTTCAAATAACACCCATTCATCCAGAAACTATTCTTTTCTTGCTTCTATTGAGTCTACGTGGATTGGAATCTTTTTAAAACTTACACTTCATGATACGGTTTAGAATAGGTATTATGTAAAAGGTTTTCTGTGAGATTTTAATGTTCTAAGGGCTATGGAGTGTCATTGCATGACCTTACTTAGTAGATATATCTTCCCATTTAATAATTAAATATTTAAAATAAAACTACTACTGTTTATTGTTATACTAATGTTGGTAATTTACTAGGGGAAATTCCTGCGTACTCCGCACGCCAACCCAGTTGGAACCATCTATACACAAAATCATGTTACGTTTTCTTTATAATAAAGTATTAGGATTAATAATAACTCCAAAGCTAGGACGGTAAATAATGTTAAATGTTCAAATCAAATTATTTTGTATATTTAATAACAGCAGTTATAATAAAGGTTAAAAGAACCAGCAAGGCTCAGGACTGCACTTTAATAAAAACATAACCTAAATGTTAGAATTACAAAATTTGAAATTACCTGTTAATGGAAATATTAGACCAAACAGCTGTTATTTTATTCAATTGGTTGCTATGGTAATACATGTAAATACATGTCTTGATTTATCAGCCTAGGCCTTACCTATGAAAAGTTTTTTGACTAAATTTATAATATTTAATTTAAAAAATGTTTATACCGAAATGAATTATAGCCTATGTTACTCAGGGATAGTGTAGCTTATTATTAGTAAAACTATTTTTTCAATAGGTTCAATAGTTCCAGAAATTACTCCCTACGTACAAGCAAAAAAACAAACTTTACCTCTTTATAATATTAGTGTAGACTAATAGCAATATTACTTTTTTTTCTTTTTTTCTGCGAAAAACCTGAGCAGTTATCATAGCCTTATAGCAATATTACTAATGTAATAAAATAACTTAAGAACCAAGGTGAAGACATGTATAAAGTGACCAAGGACAGAGAGATATATTACCAAATGAAAATATTTTCATGGTTATTTTTGGGAAAACTGGAAAGGGTGAGCAAGAAACCTAAGATAATATGGAAATTTCAGTGAGGTGGCCCGTAACTGAGAGACCAGCATACATCTGAGTTGGTAGATCAAGGTATCCGGTTTGAAACCAAGTGAAGATCATGGATAAAGTGACCAAGGACAGAGAGATATATTACCAAATGAAAGTATTTTCATGGTTATTTTTGGGAAAACTGGAAAGGGTGAGCAAGAAACCTAAGATAATATGGAAATTTCAGTGAGGTGGCCCCGTACCTGAGAGAACAGCATACATCTGAGTTGGTAGATCAAGGTATCCAGTTTGAAACCAAGTGAAGATCATGGATAAAGTGACCAAGGACAGAGAGATATATTCCCAAAAGAAAGTATTTTCATGGTTATTTGGGAAAACTGGAAAGGGTGAGCAAGAAACCTAAGATAATATGGAAATTTCAGTGAGGTGGCCCGTACCTGAGAGACCAGCATACATCTGAGTTGGTAGTTCAAGGTATCCAAACCAAGTGAAGATCATGGATATTTGTTTAGTTGGGAAACAGTTGATTTTAGTCCTTGCTTTTCCACAAACAAATACAACAACAATCAATGAAATTATAATTTGGTACATAATTATTAATGACAGAATATTTCGTTAGTGTAATCTGGTATACTCTTCATTTTATATCTACGTTTGAGCTAAGTTACGTAAACAATATCTTTTTAAAGCTAATTTCTGTTTTAGTAATTTGCCCGTGTCTACAGTATTGTAGTAAGGTTTTGGTCAGACATAATATTGACGTGGTTGAATGTAGCGGGCAATATAGATTCCAGGATCAGATAGCCCGTCAGTACTCCCCTTAAAAATAATAAAATAAATTTTCAGTGACCAGAAGATTGCTAAATTGAATTATTCAGGTCAATACGATTGGTACTTAATACAAACGAGCACAGTTGACAATAATATATTATCCTGAGAATATCACTTAAATATGATTTAGACTAATAAAAGAAAGCACTTGGTAGAACTCCAATTTAAAGAAAAACATACAATTTGTTGATAATTCTACAAAATGTATCGAGTCTTGCCGACCGTGGGTTTACCAGCGACGGCATTTACAAGGCAATTTTATATCAGACTGACGTAGACCAAGGAAAATATAGATAAGGCATGTACATATTACAAAAGAGAACAATTACTTGGCCAACAAACAAAAGTAAAGGGAAAGGGTGTGGAGGGAGACCTATGGTCATAGAGAAGAAATGATTTTAACAAGGGTGAGTTTGACATGAATTCTACCGGATCATTTAGTAAATTTAGTACAAGGTTAGAGTCTTTACAAAATAATCTCTTAATTTCTAACATTTGCAATGAATATAATTTCCTAATTTTTTCATTGACAAGGAGAATCTTAAAATTAACGTTATTGAAAAAACGTGTTTCTACGTTTTTAAATTATTGGAAAAACTATGGTCATTATGACTCTATGGCGGTTGGGTCATTACACACAAATTAGTGCGAAAACGGTGATAATTTCTGTATGAAAAATACCAGATTATGAAAAAATAACTCCATACTGATATTTATATCTAATGTAGAAATATCTAATGTATAAGTTCAATAACTCACGGAAAAACCAATGTTAACAGCTAGATTCGAACTCATTAGACATACCATACTGAAACGACGCTCAACTGACTGATCTACCGTCGTTCCATAGTGGGGATAAAATACTATGGATATAATGTGGTTGAAATCATAATTTTATGTTTGTAAATATTTTTATTACTTTTATCCGCTAGTACATAAAGTCCTAATGTATCCTCCATTTTAGATTCGCGAACAGCTGTTTGAATTAAAGAGCATGTAACTCCAACCGCACGCTGGAGAAGCCATTAAGCCATTAGCGACTTATGTTACTAACCGCACTGGTCTCATTCCTACCAACCTAAAACAGAGTAGCACTTATCCAGGCTTGCCAACGTTTCTGCTGAAACTTTAATCCTCGAATAATAAATCACCTGCAGCAGGTTTACACCTTTAGAGAACTCTACGCGTTTCTTTGAATTATTCTTTATTTTAAAAAGAAGGGAGAAAGTAATTAGAAGTTTTCTGTAATTATTATTTTTTGTTCTGCTTAACAAAGGAAACTTTTGTAAACGTAAATTATTTCTAAATAACTTTTCAGCAAGTTTTAACAATAAATTATTCATATTAGCCTCCCGCTGTATAACATACTAGCTGGATTTGAATTAGAAGTTTCAGATAATTTAGAGACCATTTCTTTTTATAATCTACTAGTGGACCCGGCAATGCTTCGCTATAGCTTAATTTGAAACTTTGAAAGCCTGTAATTCGTATCCCGTGTAATTCAACATCCTGTAATTCGTATCCCGTGTAATTCAACATAGGCCTAATGATTGTT